>OZ024890.1:2983053-3083098 GCA_964017195.1 Siderastrea radians
AGCCGGGAGGACCATCCAGGGTTTCTTGTCGTACACGAACAGGGAGAACAGCAACCCGTATTAGATTACGGTGATGTCGAACTTTTTTGAAAAATCACAAAGCTGATCTAACAGCTACAGCTGAAAATAGATAACGCATAAAGCGGTGCTCAATGTAAAATGTGTCATGATATAGGAATGATACTCAGATTGGTAACAGAATGCTACTTTTAAATTATGTAGCGGTTGACGTACTTGTGGGCACTTGTACCGTTCCTGTTATTCCTGAAGGCAAACACTACATTTATCTTTTATCCGTTGTTCACTTATTGGTTTAGAAGTAACTCTTGATAGACAAGTCGTTATGGTTACGTACAGTTGTTGTCTTTGTACATGCTTCAAAAGACTATGTTTCGCTTAAAGCGGGTGTGATATTATGTATTTCTGTTAGGTGCACTAATTTCGACTTGATTGCACGAGTGATGATGTTAAGGAGATAAACGCGTTTTCGAACAAGTTTGTACAATGGCCTACAAAAGAACTTGTTATAAACATCGTGCAACACTTCATTGTTTTCCAGATTATATAGACTCATTGGTTGGACCGCATTGTCGTCATTGTTTGTTTAATAAAGCTTTTCACTGAAACATGTTGCTTGGCTTATTTTTTGGGGGGTACTATTTTGCTAGTCAGCAAATAAAGAAGCCACATGCGTCTTACACTTTAATCAAGGCCATTGAAGGTGTAACTAGAGGGCACCATTAAAAAAGCATGTAATAAGTGATGAACTAACACCTTCCAGAAGGATAGCAGCAGAACAATGTCCAGTGTCCTGTGCACAACTTGTGAATTGGAATAGAATATTTGACCGCTCTCGTTTTGTGGGTCTGAAAATTGTATACCTGGGAACATCAACCTATTTAAAGGAATAATGAATATTGATCTCAAAATAGGCAAGGAATAATGAATACTTGTGAAAAATGGGCGGGGAATAATGAATATTTAAAGTGAAAATATTCCGCTTCAACCCCCGAGATTCTACTCTAATAATTCCAGTCCGAAAGGATAGAAATACAAATAAGCTATAAGTACTGTTCAGAATTTCATGGGCTAGGCCAATACGAATCACCGGAACTGCAATTCCTTTAAATGCAGAGAGTAAGTTCTTCGTAAGAAAGGGCACAGTCAGATTTATACGACAACGTAGAGAATATTCAACAATGCATTGGGCCACCTATTTAGAGGCAACATTTCAAGAAAAGTGCCACGTTAAGGATAAGCTGATCGCGGCCAACAAATGTCTGCATGTTTTAACTGACACTAAGAAATGAAGGTTACGGTCAAGCTGAGATGGATAAATCATGCTATAGTTATGCCTAAGATCGTGTACAGTGATATCGGTTAACGGGTCGTCGCTACCGGAGCTTTGTTCAATCTAATGTTTCCTGGGCCGTAGTTTCAAAAGACGTTACACATCTACACCTTCCCTATTTATGATCTTTTAGAGAAATCAGGCAAACGCTTCTTTCAAGAAGATTAGTAGCCGTGTGATTACCACCTATTGTTTTCTTTGCCTTTCTAAGATTAATCCTGTCACGCATACGCTTAGACAAATTAAGTAGAGCGTTTTAACCATTTAAGCCCTAACATTGACGAGAATGAAATTTCTTTTTACATCATCACCACTTGTTCAAGCATTCAAGTGATGAGAATAAAGGAAATGATCGCCAAGGATGAGATGTCTTGATTGTTAGACAAATTCTTCTTGTTAGTTCCATAAGAATATATGGAGAACAGCAAGGAGAAAACTGTGATAAGAGAATTTGCTGATGTTTCTTCAATAGTTTAAAAACATAGAATAGCCGACAGTAGTACGTTTGTAGGAGCCAACTTAACATGTTAACCACCCCGTTCATCTGTATTGTAGTGTAACACCTTAGTGTGTGAAGTACCTGAAGTTGTAAGTAGTTAATCTTTAACAGCGTAACTGTCTTGCCAATGACGGAACGGCCTAGGACAATAATTAGATCATTGATAACCAATAGCAGTTTAGTATTAGTCATCGAAGGATTATGTCATCTATGTAGAGGTTGGCATAAATACATGTACTTAGTAAGTAGTTCTTCGGTTACGCCCGATCGGGCTATACTTGCCGAAGTTACACCCGTGCGGTTACCCCGATGGGTTATACCCCCGGTGGGGACGCCGGTAACAACGATCCAGTCCTGTACGTAACCGTGTCGGTTGCATTCTTGGTGAAAATCTGGTGATATCTTGGAGGTATCGCAGTTATTAAATTTACTGTTGGAGCCAAGTACTGTCTACTCTCTGAGTCTCAGTGGTTTCTACTGTATAGATTCCCGTACTTCCCGCAGCCAGCGAGTGACTCCCCCAAGTTCAAGAAGGTGTTTCAGTTATTGTCCAGTTAGCCACAAAACTTGTTATCACAAAACGCTTTTTACCATATCAAGGCTTAAAGGGTTGAAAACTCCTTTGTAAACAGACTAAGTATAATTCAGTTGTCTCCAATTAGCATGCATGCTAAATTTTCTTGACACAGTAAAACGATATCACAAAATTAATAAAGTCCAAGGTTTTATAAGTCAGTACCCACACTGCATCACTGAGGTCAGACGGATGAACGTCATTCGAAACAAAGACCTGTGCACAAGAATACGCCATTAGAGGATGCGTAATTAAATCAGAAGGAAGCAATGGAAGTGGACTGGCCACGTTTTGAAGAGATTGCGTAGCGGAGTAAACAGGAAAGCTCTCTTGTAGGTAAGCCGAACAAGGAACTGCGGTTTTTAGTTCGCAAATGACAAACATAGTAGCAAGACTGATCTGATGACTAGGTAGAAAGATTACTTTGCAAGACATCAACACGACACTGATGGATAGAACTTCAACAGAGCAGGGTTGCAGCTGTAGATAGCTGTTTCGCTCTTCTAAGAGCTCATCAGCTATATATGTTATTTTCGAAACAAAAGAAACACGAAGCTTTTCTAAATAAAAAGATTTATTAAGATAAACCCCTCTTTGCTTTTGAAAACCAAACGCGTTCAATTTTTGCTTGTAGGAAGGGTAAGCGTAGCGAGGAACCGCGATACGTTTTGAACAGCATTTATTGACCGAACTGAACGTTTTCCAAAAGTTACGCGAAAGCCATAATATGAAGAATTGGTCAATAAAAATAAATATTTCAATACAAATGTACAATCAAAAATGTAATTTACTTTGCCATGGATTCCCTACAAAGTCAACAGCTTGAGTGATGTCTCGCAACGGCAGATTATCTTTTGAAACAACCGTTTGTTCTCAAAGAATAATTTCTTCACTTTTAGTTCTATGAATTCCACTGTTTAAGCTGTCGAGCCTTTCTTAGGGTTTCTTCCGATTTATAGTTCTAAAGAGGCGAGTCTTCATTCCGATATTAAACGGAATATTTATACTGCCTTGAAATTCACGCGTGAAACAGTGCAATGCTTTTAAGAAATCTTCTCTGACAGTGAAAAATTCAATTCTCTTCTTTCTAGGACCGTATCCCGTTGGCAAAACCGCAAAAACCCCTCTTCCCTCTGCCCCTGCCGCAACCAAATTGAAATCTAACAGCACCTAATCGTCAAGCTACTTCACTTCCCGTGGGTCTTACTGTGTGAATTTTGCGGCCGCTGGCGGCCGCGGAAATGGAAAAGCAAGGGTCTTTGTAGAAGGCATTCCCTCGTCCCTAGCTCCCAGACCCCCATTTTTCTCCCGCGTTCTCGCTCCCCTTTCCCTTCCCCGTTTACGACTGCTACGCAGGCTAGGTTATATCAAGTGTATGCCACCTCATATTGGTGACCCTGTGGTGAGGACGGACGGACGGACATGTGGCTATTACGTCACTAACAAATTTCTTGGCTTGATAGGTTAGCAAATTGGCCTAGCAATGGTGCTCCGCTGGTTTATATTGTTTATATTGAAACGATATGGAACGCAGAGCACAGGGTCGGGACGAGTTCAGCGCAGGGGGAATCTAGTTGCTACATGCTTCTCTTAAGAGTGATGGAGATAAAAGGACCTTGCTATTTACTATAGTATCAAAAGGGGAGGGAACGTCTATAATCAGGCAGGATCTTCTTTGATCAGCCGGTACGAGGATATTTTGGCTTGTTATGGTTAGCAGATTGGTCAGTCTGGATCCATCGTTTTAAGACGTGTAACACAGACTAAAAAGCCAACTATCAACCTAGACCGTCCTTTTTATAAGTAATTTGAGACCTACTACTTTAAATGAACTTAAGCTACTGGGCGGACTAATTCGCGTTTGAATAATTGGCCCTAACTGTTGACTATGACTGAAAATGGCTATGAATAATAATAATAATAATAATAATAATAAATAATAATAAACTTTATTAACGTGTCTTAAAATATCTAGCTTACACTAAAGTAAGCTAATTGGGGACACCTATCTATACCTATCTAAAGTAGTAAAAATATATAAAATATTACAATATATACAATATAAAATATAAAATATAATATCACATCAACCTATAGTGATTAAACCCCCAAAAGTTCAGAAAATCAAAAGTCACTAATTACTACATAGAGGACAGTTGTGACATCCTTCCTCCAGTAACGCTTCGAGATTCTTTTTTCTAATAGTGTTCTTAAAACTATTTAACGAATTAGAATTTCTAATTTCTTTATCCAATTTGGACCAGAGCATCGGACCAAGGTACTTTATGCTATGTTTACCATAAGAAACGGTGTTATACCTAGGTATCACAAAATCACTATTTCTCAAATTATACCTACTGTTATTCTTTTGAAACAGATCCTGCACATAAGATGGGCAGAGTTCATTTTTTACTTTGTACATTAAGATGGCAATGTCCTGTAGACGTCGATTCTTCATTGTTGGCAACTTTGCCCAGTTTAGCAGTTGTTCATAAGTAACCTCATTTCTTTCATTATAAATCGCTTTCAAAGCTTTTTCTTGGATACGTTCTAGTTTCCTGTGATCAGATGCTCGACAGAAGTGCCAAACAATATGACAATACGTTACTTTAGGTAGTATTGCTGACTTGTAAATAGTAAGCTTAGCCTTGGTTGACAACATGTTCCGTAGGCGCATTAGGACACCAACTTTTCTTGCCGCTGTCTTACAGACCTCACTAATGTGAGTACCAAAGTTTAGCTTTTCATCTATCGTCACTCCTAAAAGCCTCATTTCTGAGCCACGCTTGACACATGTGTTAGACAAAGTAATCTTCATATCAGTATCCTTTTCTTTGTTCAGAGGGTCCATGCACATAGCCTGATATTTATCAAGGTTTCCCTGTAGCAAGTTACTCTCGTACCAGTCGGAAACATTCTTGCCTTCTCTGTTTAGTGAAACCTGAATATCCATAGTTGTCTTCCCAGTCGAGTACATTTGATGATCATCGGCGTACATGGTTAAACTACAATTATTGGCATTGTATGTAAGATCATTCTGGAAAATATTCCACATAAGTGGTCCAAATGTAGAACCTTGTGGACACCCTCTTGCAACTTCTTTCCATTCGCTCCTTATTTCAGATCCAATCTTTACTCTGTACTTCCTATTAGTAAAATACGAGCGTATGAGGCTTATAGCAGACTGAGAAAAGCCATAAGCACACAATTTATTTAGTAGTAGTGGAGGGTGTAAAGAATCGAAAGCTTTTGACATATCAGTGGACAGAATTCCCACTTCATTCCCTTCGTCAATAGCACTTTTCCAATGTTCAACCAGGTTAAGTAGAGTCGTTTCGGTGCTATGCTTCTTGCGATAGGCTGTTAGATTTGAGCTTAATCTTGGTTCCATAAAGGCTGTTACCTGTCTGCTTAATAGCTGTTCAAAGACTTTATCACAGGCAGAAAGCAAAGTCACAGGCCTGTAGTTCTTAACATCATGAGTACTCTCTTTCTTATGAACTGGAACCCACTCTCCCTTTTTCCACTCCCTGGGCCAGTAACAATCCTCAATACATTTATTATAAATGACCGTCAAAGATGGTGCTAATTCCTCACTTCCCAGCTTCAAAAGAGCATTAGGTATCCGGTCATGGCCCATAACTTTCTTTGTATCTAATTCCCTCAGAGCTTTCACAACATCATCACTTTTTAATTTCATCATTTCAAACGAAGGACCATTCACTATCTTTTTGTTTCTTACTATGGATTGTATACTAGGATGTTCCTTCAACTGTTCCTCACTTTGTTTCAGTAGCTCGGGATTTCCAATACCATTTGTTACGGAAGAGAAGTGATCCAAGAAAATGTCTGCAACTTTCAATTGATCTCTTATGACACCTCCATCCTTTTCCAGGGAAACAGACTCATCCACTGCCTTGCCCTTATCATTCAAAAATGGTTTGAATGTTTTTATAGAATTCAGCTGGGTTGCTCTTGAGGTCTTCAGTTTTCTTTTTCCAATATCCCTTGATAGCTTTGCGCCTACATTTAGTAGCTATATTCCTCCACTTATTTTTCAATTCACAGTTTTCTTGTGTCGGATTCTTTAGGAACTTTTTCGCGAACCTCCGCTTTTTCCTTATTGCATCTTTCCACTCCATGGTCATGTATGGCACGTCAGCTTCTCTTACTCTCATTTTTTTACTTGGTGCATGCTCATCTAGAATATTATTAAAGAGCGAATTCCAGTAGAAACATTGGTCATCTATGGAGTCAAAGATACTTCCGACATGCCACGGTACTGTACTCAGGTCTTCTCGAAAGCTCTCTTCATTTATTTTCTTGATACTTCTGAAGATAAGCACTTTCCTTGGGTGATAGATGGCATTTCCAGCCATGGTACCAATAACCATTGCATGATCACTTAGGCCAGGATCATACACCAAAGTGTCCTTGAACAATTCCGGTTTATTTGTTAATATGACGTCCAATAAAGTTTGACTTTTCTCTGTAACTCTTGTAGGTTTAGTAATTAGACATTTAAGTCCATGCACATCCTCGAGGTCACATAAGAGTTTACTTTCCCTTGATTGAGATTTGAGACGGTCAAGATTTAAGTCACCAGTTATTATAACGAAGCTCGTCTGTAGAGTCACCCAGGTAACTATATTATGGAGATCATCTTCCAGTTTTACCGCATAATCACCAGAAACTGGCTTAGGTGGCCTATATAATCCAATAACTATGACATCATTGTTACCGAATTTCGATTTGATGACAAGCGCTTCAATAGTATCGAACTTTCTAGGAGGCTTTAACTTTTTCGATATTAAAGTGGAAGCGAAAAAAGCCATAATTCCTCCTCCTCCTTTACGACGATCTTGTCGGAAGAGATTGAAGCCCTGCAGTTTAAACTGATTGTTTGGATACGATGAGTCAATTTTGGTTTCAGTCAGAAAGATAACTTGCGCTTTGAGTTGATGCACCAGTATTTTGATTTCTTCAAACTTATTTTGAACGCTATTTACATTCAAATACAGCATTAGTAGACTTCTTGAATTCCTTTGTCTCGACGTGATAATATCTGTAAGATCATCTCTCACGGGGCTCAACACTGGAGTATTTGCATATTCAACTTCGGATGAAACATCGGATATTATTTCTTCGTTAAATAATAAATATCGTTCTTGCTCCTCATCTAAGCTTTGGTTTTGACCGTTGAAAGGAAGCGAACACCATATGCAATTCCAATCGATACCTGGATTATCCAGGTAATACTTAAATTCAGAAGTAGTGAAACCAACGCATTTTGCATGTGACCAAGTTTCGCATTGAACGCACAGTATGGCATCTTGATTTGAACGAACGTTCTTCTGGCATTCTTTACACGGATATTTAACTTTGCCTCTTGGTCCTGGTTGAGGATGAACATCACCACAAAGAATTATTCGGTTGAACTGAAATGAACTTGTTCCATTCACTGTGTATAGAACTCTGGAGTTCAAGTATCGACTACCACGTCCACATTCCTCTCGAAGTTCGCTATATCGTTTAGCGAGAGCATAATTAACAATTATTCTAGGAGGGCGCGCTGGATATCAGATAACCAACGAAGCGCATAGCGCTGAGTTCGTTATAATCATTTGATATCCAGCAAGCCTGAGTAGAATAATTGTTTTTTTAAAAACGAAATCACTAATTACTATAAAATGAAAAAAAAAAGGAAAAAAAAGAGACAGAAAGAGACTAAAGGGAACAAGCATCGATCACATGACTGAACGAAAAAAGCGCCAGAACCTTGCGAAGTGTTGTAGTGTTTCTTTGCAAAGGTGAACGAATCAATGAAACTGCTCTGAAGTGAACGTACGAACACAAGTTTTGGGAAAAAAAATCTTCCAATTATTAGCTTTGAAATATGGTAAGTGTTTGATCAGTCTCCTGAAAAATTGATGTAATCATATTTCAGGGCGAATTGAAGCTTTACGATCTCACCGTTGTAGATGCTGGAGTTGAAATGAAGCTGAACAAGTTTGTAATTCGTTCGCACAACGGAGCCATCATGTGTTTGTTTGTTTGATCGAACTGAAGACAGAAAAATATTTTAACTTGAACGATAATTTCTATGCAGCTCTCTGAAGCTAGGCTGCGGAAGTGAGAACATTAGAATTGACCAGCTTACTTTTTTAACGCAAACCGCAGAACGCAGTTGTTCTCCGTTTAGAGGCTGCGGACGGAATGGTAAAAACAACACTCCAACACCCTAGAAAGCGATTCAACTTATTTTACTTGGCATCCGATTTGTATCTGAACATTTGGAGCCGTTGGAAAACAGAGCCACACGAGTGCAGGTAAACCAGTGTCAATTTTGCGTGATATAACCAAAAGATGTCGTCCTTTCTGGTAGCTAGCTTGTTTAGTGCTTGTTTTATTAAGCTTATAGATTGCTTCAGGCATGATTTTTGAACTGACTAGCCATAAAAGTGTGACAATTTTTACTTAATGCTTCTCTTGCATTTTGCTGTGTTTCAGTTTTACGTCTTGTCTTGATATTTCGTCGAAAGCCTTTGGTATGAAACCTATTCTTTACTTTAATGATCGACGTCACGACGAAAGACATTGTAAACACAACGCTAAATGCTTAAGTTTCTATTTCTACAACTTCTTGTCGTCCAAAGAAATCAAGCACTCCCGAACAATTTTGATTTGTGTCTCAGTGACGTTCAGTTGTAATTTCTGGTTAATTTAACTTCGCTGCAAAGCGATTTTTGTCGTTCATTTTTCTCGCCTGGTAGCTCGCGGGGAAAAGTCTTTCAACTTACTTTGTTGTTGAGTGTTCATTGACCATATTTGGAGAGCATGGTATAATGGCTCAGATGCCATGGCTGCTAAGCCAATCAAAACTCTAGAATCGCATTATACCATGGTGTAGTTTTTTTTAAAACCTGAACATTCTCACACTTTCCTACATCTAGATCTGCAGTTTTTGTTATAATGTCCGCGGTAGAGTTCTTGTTATACCGGAACTCTGGCATGGACTGAAAACGTAGTTCTTAATCTCCACGCATTATTTTTAGCTAGTTTTCAGTGGCGAAGCTTGATCGAGAAGCATTTCACCATAAGCCATGGCCGGCGCCAAGGGAGACTCTCTTCTGTCAGTTTCCGATCAATTAAATTATCTTAAGCCCCAATTAGCTTTACAATCAGCCTCCAAAGATAACGGATGCTGATTGTCAAAAACTTTGTCATTCTCTCTTTGTACAGAGGTCATTCGATTAATATTTCTTTAACTTGGAATGACTTAAGTAGAAACTTTTTCTATGGAACTTAGATGGATACCATTTTGATTTTTAGCACCCTTAATATAACAGTCAATCATAGTCATAAGATGTATGGTACGATAAGTGTCGGTGTAAAACTCTTCGCAAAGCGCCTCCCTGACTACCATCTGATCATAATCGAACAAAGTGCAATTAAACAACAAATGCTTAAAAACTCTTTTGGCGTTTTGGTTTACAAGATCAGGCTTTGATGTCATATATTCCCAGCCATTCGTTGTCACTACCAAAGAACCCTCAGTCATGTCACGTTACGACTCAACTTTCACATCGCATTGTTTTAGCTGAAGACTTCAATTTTTTTTCTACGAAATGTCTCTCTCATTTTCATAACTAAGTTTAATAGTAGCTCACGTTTATTTTTTATTGTGTATCTGTCTTCTAATGAGGAAAACTTTTTAAATCAAGCGAATCAGTGTTGTCCTTCGTATTTGGCGATGCAAACACAAAGATTTAAAATGATATCTCATGAACCTTAAGTTTGTGGACTTACAAATGAAACTACATAAACAAAAAATAGCTATAGGCTTAAAAGAAACTGAATTTTGGTAACAATAAGGCTTAAAGTTTTTCCCTTTGTAACACTAAAACCTGTTTCATATGAAATATATATTGGGTTATGCTTGTAGGCTTTAAAAGAACTTCGTTTTGTTCGAATTCGTTGCCATACGGTTTTTTGTGGTTTCTGTTATCTCCATTTGTCAAACTTTTTCGATGACACATCAGAGTGTTAAAGATGTTTTCACAAGATATAAATAAAACGATCTTTTAACCAGTTGTTAAACTCATACAACCACAAGGGTTTCTTTTTTCTCTCTCGGTTTCATTTTCTATCAATAGTGAGCTGACCTAAGATGCCGCATTAAAGCTAGTTTTTAGGGAGACCTTATAGAACCTTACTCTCAATTCTTTTTAACCTTTAACTTTTAAGTCTCACGTCTGATTCGGTTGAAATTAACGTAATTAATCTCCAGCTTACTTAGGCAGTTATGGTTAACAGTTCAGATTTAGATTATGTAATTTGGAAATTGGACGCAGAATTTCTTGTTTTAAATTGTATCCTGACAACCAAATCTTTGTGTTTGAACTCATGAATAATACAGATAATTAGCATGCGAAATCAAATGATCGTGCAAGGAACAAGTCCTGAATACAGTATTTTACGGACTATACGTTTTGATTAAACACTTAACGGACTATACGTTTAATTAAACACTACCAATAAAATATAGCAATCGGATCTAGATATATCATTATTATATAACTTGTGGTTAAAATAAAACTTTTGTTGTAAATTGCGTGAATTCTCACTATTCGCTAAATAATTTGCATATCTGATTTACATTCGACTCAAAACAACGTTTACACGTTGTGTGTTTTTATCTTTCGACCTCTGTTGGGCATATCTTGTACAGGAGACCATATTGCTTGTGTCAAACGGATTTTGGCCTGCAAATCTTTGTTTCAACCGCTGGAAAATTGACCCGACGGCCATTAAAAATTTCCCTAAATAATTCGGCGGTGAAATATTTTTGCTAAACTGTGTTCTTTTTTCAAGCTCTTTGTTTGCTTCGGCTGTACACCTGTTTTACGCTTCTAGACGCAAATTTGAATATTATCATATCGCATCCTGGCGCTGATGTGCGCATGCGCCAGAGGTGTACAAAAGCCGGTTTTCATTCATCGCGAATGCTATTTTGATCTTGCAGGCAAGCGACATGGAAGCTGGAAAAGCAACTTGTATGCTGCATTTTAAGAGCGACGCCAAACTCACGTCGGAAGAATTCGTCAAAGTCTTCAAGGAATTCGACAAGGACGGTAAGAATATTTCCTACCCTGTATTTCAGATACAGTAGTTTATATGTCGATGCCTCGATACTTCTTCATTAAGAAACAAGGCACTTACTTTACTTTACGGTTCCTCGTTTAGGAAATGGTTATATCGAAGCAGATGAACTGAACAGTTTTTTGGTCGCTCTTCTGCAAGAAGCAGGAAACGAGGTGAACTCAGAAATTGTATACAGCAAAAACTATGGATATATTTTGACTAATCAGTGTCGATATAAGAAAATCGGATTTCACTGGAGCTAATACTTTCTCTTGATTTACTAAGTAAATTTTAAAAGCAACCTTGCGTAGCTCGTAGACTTTTATATTAACATGTACGTTAAATAAATCTTGCTTATAGCATTTACCTCCAAACACTGTGCACCATATATGTTTTCTTTCTTATTCAATAAATTCGGTACAATCGAACGGATGGTTCATTTGGGCTTGTTACTAACCGCAGATCACACAGTACGTTAGTTGAATTAAAGATCATATGTTTAGAAAATTGCGAAAAGTTGCAATTTTCCTCACCCTTATCGCATTTTTTTTCCGGTTTCATCGAACAGTCACGGTCACTTTAAGCCAACCCGCGTTTGCAATATTTAGTTGGACTGTGAATATTACATAGATTTACTCGGGCGTCAAGAAAAAATCGTATTATTTGTAACAGCTTGTAAATAGAAAATTGTTTTGTTTAGGAAATGCTAAATGATTTAAACGCTAAGTTTGCGTTCATGCATTTAGCACTCGCACATGATACGTACATTTCTAGGGCAGTATTTTGTTAACTTTTTGTTTGCTTTGGCAGACATAAAGGGAAATGTTTACAAAGATACCTGCAAGTCTGTTGATTTCATATTTTGTAAGAGCTTCTGTTCAAATAATTTTTTTTCACCTTATAACTTTTTAATGAAATGAAGCGTCTTGTTGCGAAAATTGATTTTCTTAAATTTCCCATGCAAACGCACAATGGAAATTCTAGTCCGACGGTTGGTGTTAAGACCGTCGCATTAGCATAAGTTATTTACTGAAGAGAATTTTAAACCGAACTGTGTTACGAAAAATATGATCGTAAGGTGTTGTAGCATTAATAATTTTCTACGAGATAATTATATTGGAAAATTATATTTAACGTTTGTCATCTGATTGGGCAAAAAGCTTTTTCATGCGATGCACATAATTTATTTATAGCCTTGTTTATTAAGAATATTTACACTGCCACCTTTGCAAGTCTTACACTTTAGCAAAGGAGGGTAGCGAGAAAATCACTTCCTACGTTATTGAAATCTTCTGATTTTTTTCGTTGAGCAATTGATTTTACATATCAACAATTAGTGTGCATAAATGTAAAAGACTATACAGATAAAACGTTGGTCAACTTTCTCTTTCTTGCGGCTTGAACTCATCATTGATAACGACTTTGTTTCCTGCCAATCAAGCTGGCAAATCGGCGAAGCGCGCGCCTTCCTTTTAAACTTCAGCTTCCATTTGCTGAAATATAAAGTGATTAAACAAGACCAGTAATGAATATCGTGATGCTGTCACGTCAGTGAAGGAGGCTTGCTTTCAATTATTTAGCGACAATTTTCAATTTTGTCTCCCTGGGAGTAAAATTTCCCGTGTTGATAATGAGTATATTTGTCAATTGCAAGGAAATTATCACAAACGGTAATTGTCATGTTGGTTGTTAATATTTCAAGCAAGTTAGACCACAAAATTTATTTCGAGGTCCCCACAGAAAATCTCAATTATTATTTATCTATTTACGTTTTTTTTTTTTTGCTGGCGCATGCACGATAAATATTAGATCAAGAGTGTTAATTTTCTTCACCAGTTGAAAATTCCGGTATCGATCGAAATTTGTTTTCTCCGTACGGACGAAACATTTCGGAATGACAAAAAAAGATTACTTTGATGTTATTTTGATATGCCATCACATTCCTAAAACTAGCAGTAAAAAACAAGATGTCGGAAAGGCAGTAAGGAGAATTTAGACTTTGAAATTGTGTCTAAAACCAGGCAAGTCAATGAGGGCTCCGACAGAAGTAACTTAACGAATACACAAAGAAAACACAATCCACATGTTAACGATATATTAATTATGTCAAATTAATCTTCAACACATCTATATAAAAATTGATATCAGATAACTGATAAAAAATTCTCATGTTAAATCGATCAGTTTAAATTTGCAACTTATGTTGTCATAGAAACATAAACTCAGTAATAGCGCGTTATGAGATCTTTTGTCTTAGACTAATGTTTTCTTTTTCTAAAGAAATATTTAACTTTCCCTAAGTTGATCACCTCGAACCCATTACAAAGGTTTCGTAACTGTTTTACTACGGCAACCTTAGGTATCTTGAATTCAAGCTTTGTGAAATTACACAATGAAAAACTTGTGAGTTTTATTTATAACAAGTCATATTTTTGTTTAATTTTGTCAATTGGGTAAACCATCCAACTAAAGTAAAGCGTGTCAATAATTTATTTACGGATGCGTGAACTTGAAAACACATAATCAAAATAATAACCAATGATGGCCGAGGATGTCCAATGACGTTATGGTACAAAGGTATTAACATCGCGTTCGCTGATTGATTTAAAATCCCTTGTCAGGCACATTTTGGGATCTTTTGGGTTATGGCATTGGCCTTGTTCTCGTGGTATCTCGAGTAATACTCATGTGTATTACGTATATCCCAACTGACATTATGATGAATGGAGTTACGTGAGCTGCGTCACTCTAAGAAAAACGGCAAATAACAGCGACACTCAGGCATGTTCTACTGCGGAAGTTTTTGCTTCGTTTTGTCTTTAACCCGCATAATCAGTAGATTTCACGGAAGCCCATAAACTGAGCTTCTAGCTGCTTCTGGCACGACCTACTAGCATCTTGTTATTAATTCATGCCATCAAAATTATTTCAGTTGTGTAGCTATAAGTTAAGTAGTTCTCCAGATTACTAGACTGTCAATTTCTGGCATGTGTGAAGAGCAAGATTGCGTTTCCTTTAAGGTTCTGCTCGACTAAATATTTACCTTTAAAATCTGAATATTTGCGTGCTAGCATGTTGTCCCTCCAAAAGCTCCGAGAGTAATAGCAAACAGAAAGGATTTTCTTTTTAAATGTGCTTTTATCAACACTAAAACCTATATGCTATTTTGAGACGGCAATACTACTTTACATTATTATATTGACGACTAGCTGGAAGAAAATGTTTTCCGTATTGGGTGGAATCGCAAAGCGACGGAGCCCAATACGGAGAATATTTTGTTTCCTTAAACGTCGTAAATATAATGCAGTATTGCCGTCTCAAAATCGCAATTAGTTCTGTATCACGACTCAATCGTTTTCCGGGCAAAACAAAAATCAAAACCGAGAATTTCTCGTACTGACTAAAAGATAAATTTCTACAAGTCGTCAAGTCAGTGAACAGGAATGTTTGTACGCGTAATCAGTATTTGATTTGCGGAAATATTATGAAAATGCGGACTTTCCTACAGTAGCCACAAATCGGTGCTGGACACAAACAAATTCAAATTTGTATCTTTATCCAGTTTTCGTAAGTTCTCGATGTCTACAAAACAGCCAAAAGAACGCAATCTCGACGAGTTTTTCATTGAAATCTTTTAAAAAACATGATTTCGTGATCATGACGGGCACAACGACACCTTGACAAAAGTCAACCGTTAAAACGAATTAAGAAACGCTTTAAACGTCTTCTTTTCTTGGCTTTTCGATATAGGGGACTATGAAGTTAAATCTCGCTTTCCTTTAACTTTCAGATGCATTTCTTTCAAAACAATTTTTTATCAGTACCGGCCGTTTTAAATAGGCCAAACCACTAAGACACACTTCGGCAAAGCTCCAGAGAATTGGTTGCTATGGTTACGAGATATCACGTTATAAGTACCATGTGGTCAAGCCCTTTGTAAACAAAAATGTGCATTTTATCTTAAAGTTTTTTTTTTAATAAAGTTTAAAATGTCCATACGTTGGAAAGTGTTTAATTATGTCAAATTCACACTTGTCTAGCATCAAAAAATTTCAATTTCTGCCGTTTTTTGTTAATTTCTAATTTTAAATAAATCAACATGGCGACCATCTTGGTCGCCATTCTAGATGACGTGACAGGCCCCCAGCAACGCTACAACCCATAATATTTACTTCACCTTTTGAGCACATCACAGGCCATCTACTAAAGGTAAAATCTTTTCTAAATGCTGTAGCAAAACAAAAACCAAGATAGCAAGTAGTTAAGTAAGATATTAACAAAGAAACATTGATAGGCTGAAATGATTTTCAGTCATAACTTAAGTTTTGAGTACCTGTGATTATGCGACACAACAAAAGTAAAATAATAAAAAAAGCTCATAAATAATGTTCATCTGTCTCCTTTTTTCTTAGAAACCATCTCCCGAGGAAACTGAAAAGTTCAAGGAGTACATTCTGGAAACTTACGATGAAAACTTTGATGGCAAAATTAGCATGACTGAGGTAAGTAACACTGTTTAATTGGAACAACAAAGCGTCACATCTTAAACTCACTAATTAAAATTAACCAGAAAAGCTGTGCCCTCACTCTCGCTGTTCTTCTTCAATATACAAATTTTTTATGTTTGTGACCTAGCAGAGCAAACTAACTCCCAAGGAATCACAGTGCGAGTGTTACATTGAATGCGAATATGACTTCCGTATGTCAAATCATTGACGTTGCCAGTGCCGTTGCTCCTCCCCCACTTGCCATATATCGGAAACGAATAACACTCTAACCGGTATGACACCCGGCGAACTAAATGAAGCATGCGCACAAAGTTTAACAAGTCTTACTCGTGGTTAAGAGCGACTTTTGGTAAGAATCGAACATTCGCCGGTCGGCAGAAGATGATCTCAAAAAAGGCAGATTAAAGGAAAAAAAATTAGCGATACAGTACTGGATGGCGTTGTCGTTATCTATAACCACTCTTTTGTAGCGGCGACGTTACGTGACATCGAATATGCCAATCAGTGATATCATATACCCAAATTTGGTCAAACAGCTAAGTCACGGTATTCGGTAACGCAATGCCAATCAGGTATTGATAAATAAAACTTGCATATTGTAGAAACGTTAGCTAAGGTGAGAATCGTCCATTTTGGTCTTTTCCTTCCTCCTTTCTGGAAAACAAAGAATGTTGAGGCTAAAAGGCATCTAATATAAAAAAATTCCGTTTTTAATTTTTGTTTGTGTGTATGTGTGTGTACGGGAAAGTTCAAGTTTTAGTTTACTAGTTTAATAGCACGATGCAAGTCCATAATACTGATTTTCAAGATGTAACTCCCGCGATTTTGTCCCCTCAACGCGAGAATAGATGGAAACGAACCAACCTAGGTTTCTAGTTTTACCAGGTAGTAGGGCGGTGTAAGGCATTTTGGAAGGAAGATTTTGAGTGATAGAGGGAGTCCCGTGACGCTCTCGTGGTTAATTTTGCAATGCATACGCAGAGTACGGTAAGACTTGGTGACTTTCTTAAGTTGCTCTAAACGTGAGTAAAAATGTCAGTATTTATACAAGAGGGATGATGAATTTTGGTTTGTTTGTTCCTTCAGCTTGAGAATATTCTTCCCACAGAAGAGAACTACCTAAATCAGTTTCGAAAAGAATTCGAAATGGAAAAAATGGACAGCATACAATTTATTAAGGTATGAAATGATTATTTTCGTAACCATAGCAGTAAAATCATCGTCGAGCCTGACAGCTGCAAGAGTACAAAACTTTAGATTAAAAAATCTACTTCTTCTCAATATTACTCGCAACTATTTCAATAAGACAAGGAAATAGGTTGCAAGGTAGTCCTCATGCAGTGCATGCAATATGTAATATGTAATTTGCGCGGCTTTGTGCCCTGGCTTACTGGCAACGACTCTCAAAAAGCTTCCTGTTTTCGACAAAACAAAAAAAGTTTTAATTTAAAATCAGTTTTATTAACTTGCAGATATGGAATCACTATGACAGTGACATGAGTGGTTATCTTGAGGGAGAGGAGATCGACGCTTTTCTAAAAGACATGCTGGAACAGCAGGGCTGCAATCCTAATCCCCAGCGAATCGCTGACTACAAAGCCTTTGTAGTAAGATTACTCAGCCCTACAATATTGCACATTAGGCTTTGTACGAACGAGTGCATCACATCCATTAAAACACGGTAAAATCGTTGAATTTGACGTGTTGAACGTGTTTGGCAACCATGTTGAATGATCTTTAATGGTGCAAACGAAGTTTGAGGGACAAGAAACTTTTGATACGACCTCATTCAACATTTCTTTTGCTCTTAGAAAACAACGGTGGATTTGTCTGGCCATCCCGTGGAAGAATCCTGAACCGGCATGCACGTGCAGGGAACATCAGTCATCACCTAATTTATAATTAACAACATGCAAAATCATTCAACAAAATTAATGGCCCAACGCGTTCAACAAATTTAATTCAACAATGTTGAACAAAGTTTTATTGAGAAGCGGAATTCTTTTGACCACCTAGTTCATCATCCTACGACAAAGTTGAACATTCAGCAATTATGTTGAATGATGTTGAATCTGTTTGAGCGAAGCCTGAGATAACGAACTTGAAATTAACAGAATAACATGGAGAGCTTTCCATTTGTATTTGTTGTAAATCGGTGGGAAAACAAATGAAGCGATCCTTTTCACCGAAAATTTTTCGTTTTTCTCGTTTTTACCGAAATTATCAGAATACTACTGAACCGTTTGCGTCACCACACTAGTACCATGCTCTTTGATGAAATGCGTGGTTTGTTTTGTGGAAAAATTATACCGTGCCATTTAGAAGGAAATTCTCACCGGTTTTCCACAAAAATGGAAAGCGCTCAAGAATACGAAGTACTATTTAGAAAGCAATTCTGGTAATGAAAAGAACGATTTCATTTTTTTATTTTATTATTTTATTTAGCTTCGCCAAGTACAACACGAACAGGGAAAAACTAGACAATTAAACAAAAGCAAAAGAGAGCAAATAATGGCAGGGGAGTCTCTACAGCAAAGGCCAGTTGTTAAGAAATATGTTATCGGGATAAATATTTTGTGCTCCATTCCTTCAACATTTTTGTTGTTTCAGATGGATCGCTATGATGAAAACAAGGATGGTAAAATAGGACTGAAGGAACTCTCTATGTATGTTGATACTTTATTTCATGTGATTTGAAACACTATTTAAACTGTACAGTTGGGTACTAAATTAACCTATACTTTGAAGCATGACGAGTGTTATACATAGCCAACACAGCTGTCAAACCAAAAAGTTAAGGTTTGCAGATAACTATCTCTTTGCCTTTTTCTTACAACAGTATTGCTAATTTCCTATCACGAATGATTATCTATTAGGATTCTACCAAAAGAGGAAAACTTCTTTGCAAAGTTTCAGGTAAGTTTATTTAAGCAACATCATTCATTGTTGTAGAATACCAGGAGTTTAATTTGCAAAGTTCGGTCGTCCGGGTGAGAGTAGTTCTTGAATCAGCTTTGTTGGTTAAGTTGACGGACGTTTCGAAAACTTCGAGTTGGGAAAACTATCGAGAAACTATCTTAATTCTATGGTTTATGACCTGACTGCTCAATTAAGTCCCCCGCAAACGAGGAAACACTGTTGCTTGAAAATTGTTTCCAATATTGTTTATCTGACCCCGCAAACGAGCGATAAACATTATTTCCTTGCCCTGCAAACCAAGAAATATTCCACTGAAAACAAATGTTTGTGGAACCCACGCAACCCTAGAATGCAGTCAACATTGTTACCTAGCCGCAAAAATGGGGAAACCTCTGTTGGGGAAACAAATGTTTCTGAAAAAAAAAGAAACATGTTTTGTTTCTCGGAAGCAAAAAAGTTCTCGTTGAGGCAAAAATGTTTCCGATGAAGCTATGAAAAGTAACTTAGATGGCAGATAGAACGTCTAAAAAGGCTTCCTTTGAAGTCTGCGACATGAGCTGATGACGTCATATGACAAAAGAATTGCGACAAGTTCTCAAACGGCGGCCGTCTTGTATCCGCCATCTTGGATTTCTTGTTTTTTCCAGATCATCCAAAAAGCACCGAAATTGACCAAAAAGTAATTAAAATCAATGAAAGAACACGAAGATAAGCTAAAAATGTAAAAGTTACTTCAAGAAAGTTATAATTTTTTTTATTAAAAGAAGAAAAATTCTAAAAAACTATCTGTTGAAAGGAGGTGATGTCAAACTTGATGGACAAGGACTTGCTATACCAAAGCAGATAAATTTAAGGAAAAGTCACCAAGTTTGGTAGCTTTAGCTTGCTTATTACAAAAATCATTCCAAAGTTCGAGGGCCTTCTCCCCCACCCCCCCCCCCTTAGTCTGAGTAGAATGAAAGAATTGAAGGAGTGCAAGATTGCGCAGTCAGTTTTATAAATTTCAGTAATGTAGCAGGGACCCCGTATTATAGTATCATTATTATTATTATTATTATTATTATTACTATTATTATTATTATTATTATTATTATTATTTCTTCTGTTTAACACTTTCACTGCGAAAGTCGACTTTTGTCGACATTTGGAGGAGTAGACATTGAACCGCTTGTGACGTCATCATTTTTGACGTCACCAGATTGTTTTGATAAGCAGCTAACACAGCAAGGACAGATCCATCCATACGGGTGTCCATTTTCAATGTCAACCAAATTCTGGCAGAGCTATTCCAGACATCAACTAGCTCTTCAGGAGAATTCAATAAAACCATCATATCAATATATGGGAATGTGTAGAATATCTTGATCGGTAGAGTAATTATTTCGCTCTATCGTCTGCTTCAGTAATTTTTTCCTTATTGTAGGGGAAGAAGGCCTTATCAAGGGACGATTTTGATGCCGTCTTTGACCATTACGACACGGTAAGGTTCTAGTCTTTTAACAGCGTTGGCATATTCAGCAATTCTGTAATTATGTCGTGGTCGTCGTCGTTTGGGGGCAGTCATTGGCACTACCTCAGCAAATTCCCGTGGTTATTTACGTGACCTTTCGTGTGGTTTCGTTGATGCTCGGCAGATCCTCGGTATTTCCCAAGAGATAAAACGTCGCTGTGGAATCGAGCTATGCCCACAGCGAGCTGTTTCGTAATGGACAAAATTTATTGGCAGTCTATGCTACGTTAGATTTTTTAGATTGATTTAACCCATATTTTGGAAATGTCAGGTTTTTGCGTGACAAACCCATGTTGAGCATAACACAATAGTATTAGCGTTAATAAATATTTTTCAGGCAAAATAAAAACGAAAATAGCCTTTATTCGCACAATTTACTCAGACCGAGGAATTTAAGAGAAAGCATTTAAGTATGCATTTGGTAGCCAGCTGATTCGTAATGGACTTAATTTCTTGACAGTTTAGGCTATGTTATATTTTTGGTTGGGTGTGATCCATCAGTTTTGGTTGGCCAGTACAAAGTCTGAAATGTCAGGCGTTTGCATGACTAACGTGGATGCTTTTGTTTCCATTTGAAACAAAGAGCTAAAAAAACTATAATAATGAAAATAAAAATGAAAAACGCACTTAATATGTTGGGGAGTTGAAACAATTTCCTAAGCCGGACTGGAAACCATAAACATGAGATGTCATCCGTGACACGGTTATTTTTAACATGCATAAAACCGAGATAAAATAACCTACAGTCATTCCACTCATCTACATATGCAATCTCCTAGCTAGCAAGGCGTACAGCATATCTTGAATAATTGTTTCATAACACTCTCACACAAATATATGCAGAGAAAATTCTAATCAACCTTGAGTCGCGATTGAGTTTTGTAGTGTTTTTAACACACGTGTTCTTAAATGAAAGAAAAATGTCATGCAGGGAAATAGTTCCTGTAGTGATGGTGCGGGGAACTGAAGTGACTGTGTAACTAGGTGGTTTGATCCCGTTCTCGGCCATCGAAGAACTTTGTTCCAAGATGTGTCTCACTGTTGGATGTATCTCTAGATCTTGGTATGAATAAGCACACCAGCGAGTAGCACGTTAGGCTAACCTAACAAAATGCGCTGAATAAACATGCTTAATGGGCCGGTTGATCCCGATTTTATCTTTATGCACTTGCATTCATTATTATAATTTTTGTAGATTTTTTGATAAATAATCTGTTAATGATTTCTCTCTTATACAGGACAAAAGTGGGGAGATTGAAGGATCCGAGCTGTTGGTTCTCTTGCGTGACGTCATGAAAAGGATGGGCCTGGTAAGGAACATTTGCTCTACTAGATGCATATCGACATGATATCGGCATGTATTACGACATGATAGGAAAAAGTACAATTAAATGGAAAGTTCTTTTCTAGAGCTTTCTGAACTCATCAAGTCCCTTTGCTATGAGGTGATTATTGATGTGTAGCCTTATTTTGGTGGCGAGGCTGCAAGATCAATCAATTAATCAATCAATCAATCAACAACGTTTTTTAACGAAGGTGAAACCTAACAGCCGAGCTGATAAATACACAAAAACAAACGAAGATCAATTAAAAACTATGCTTTTATGCCCAAAGCAATTTACAATGATTGTTAAGAACACTATAAAATACTTGGGAAACGGTAAATTACGGATAGATTGTACTAAAAATACCATTTTTAACGAAGACATTAAAAGCCTAATATATAAAAGATAACAAAACTTACATGAAAATTTCGAGGCGGTCAACATGTATGTAAGATTAAATAAAATGGGGCAGATTTAAAAGAACTAATACTGGGTTTGTTGTTCATTTCGTGTCTATTTCAAAGTTTGATTGTGCTAGCTGTGAAAGATTCACCGCATTCGTCTATATATTAATTTAGTTATAATTTAATTTATATATTCATTTGGACACGATATATTATGCCGACCATGGCGGCTCGCTCCGAGGATCGAGGGGAGGTGGAAGCCCTAGGACTGTCATGATTCATGGCCGCTAGTGCAGCTAGTAGGTGTATGTATGTATTGCTACGCGGATTTTGCGTGACATTAAGTGATTATAAAGGGACTTGGATGAGTTTCGAAAGCTCTGACGAACTTTCCATTTAACTGTTGGTGTTCTAAGAATAATTTCTTCCATACTGATTCCCCCCTTTTTTCTCTCAGGAACCGGACAGCGCTCAAGAGCTGGAAAAAATGCGGGATGTTGTTCTGGGTGTTAGTGATAAAAATGACGACGGAAAGCTGTCCCGTAGCGAGCTGGCATTGCTGCTATCAGATATGAATGAATAGTTTACAAGGAGAGATACGCAACCAAAACTTCAACTGGTTTCTTGTATGGTAAAACAATTGCACTAACGCAAAAGGAAATCGGCATCTTTGGCAAAAATATTATAATGACTTGACGGATGTTGGCGAGAAATTTTTTCTCTGACTGTCCACAATTGGTTCATTAGCGTGAAATAAGATTTGAGTTAACGTATTGGTAAATAATTGTGTCTTGATGTATGACTGTTTAAATTATAAGTCGGTAAATTATGATCGTCCGGATGAGTGTAGTCCTGTGAAGGACTGTTTGTAGTGACATTGACTGACGTTTCGACAACCTGAGCGGAAGTCATCATCAGTCATCACCACTCTGATGATGACTTCCGCTCAGGTTGTCAAAACGTCAGTCAATGTCACTACAAACAGTCCTTCTAAGAACAACACTCACCCGGGCGATCGTAATTTACCAACTTATAATATGACTCCTGAGTTTAAACCATTTATTGTTTAAATTATGTCTGCGCTATAGAAAATATAATTGTTATTCCCGAAGGGAATCATCATAAATTTATTGGTAGGTTTTTCGAGAAGTAGTAAAAATATTACTAGTCTAGGACATTTGGAAAATGCGAAGTTCATAAATAAGAATTACAATTTTCAATTTTAGCCTTTTATATGTTGACTTTGTAGTCTTAACAACGTTTTCTACTGCACAAGATAATTTATTAAGAAATTTTTACTTTCTTCTTTGAAGCTTGTCACAAGTTGCTGAAAACTAACTTGTCCCTAAATCTTGTACCTCAGTTGTTAACCAATAAAGGGGTGCTGTCTTATCTGTTAGCTTGTACGCGTTCTACTTACTACGATAACTCGTCCATTTCGTCGGTTGCCTAGGATAGGTTAAGGTATCCATTAGAAACTTGAGTAATTAAAATTTTCAGTGGACAAAAACCTTGTACCAGAATAATTTAGAGCATATCGCATTCTTTTTTTCATTTTTTGAGAGCTATGGATGTAATTTGTTATCTGTAGTAACCCCAAAGACAATTTCTTATGGGAGCCCGAGAAAATAAATTTCACATTTCACAAAATGAACTCTTACGCATAAAAATTTACCTATTTTATCTGCGTTTACACAATTCCTGTGAACGAAATTTGAAATTAAATTTCACGGGCTCCCATAAGAAATTGTCTTTGGTGTTATCACAGATAACTTATTACGTCTATAGCTTTTAAAAAATGTAAAAAAGAACGCGATATGCTTTAAATTATTCTGGTACAAGGTTTTTGTCCACTGATTACTCAATTTCCTGATGAATTCCGTCTTAAAAAAGAATTTCTCTCCACGTAGATGGATAAATATATTTAAGAGATGTCGATGTTCGTCGTTTTCCATGCTCGAAAGAAACTGTTGTCCACTTTTCAAACTGTTTATAGCTATTGAATGACATGACATTGATATTGATACGCAATCGATGGGTATTCAATGGCCAATCAGCTGATTGAAATCATTGATTATCCGCGATGATGATACGTCACCGATTAGAAATTGATTGCTTTGGGTAGTCCTCGATTTCACTGAAGATAAAATACCAATATCACTTTGTGACCACGAGTGACACTTAGGACAGTACATATAAACAGGCTGTCTCTAAAGTTTGTGTACCTACATGAGATGCAAACGTATCATGTTATCTGAGATCTAGGACAAGTACAATCTTATAATCTACAAACATTTGAAACGTTTTGAAATCTGGTCAATTTTTTGGAAGCCTTTATACTCGCTCTTTTGAAAATGACATACATGAATGTATTTCAGGGTGAGCTATCTTCCTATAAAAGTCTCTTAAATCTTCTTATAAGATATAAGCTATCTTCCTTTAGGTCTCTAAAGTAGGGGTACGATCTTTAGAGAAACCCTGTATACGAATACCAAAAAATAACCTACTTTAAAATGTGCAAGTGTTTAGCTTCAATCCTTCTCCCCAGTCGAGGTGATTGTGAATGATACAACAAAATACCAAATGCGAAAAAAATCGTCAAATAATTGTCCATGAGTGGTCATTGTGAGCAATCAGTTGCTTTGATGAATATTGATAACATGCCTTTAACATTTTCATAATATGAATCGACAAATGATCAGTGACGTCTCTACTCGGGTATCTTACGTACCAATCCAGATTGCTTACTGATCACTCACTGCATGTTCCGCCACCTACTGTCCCAGTTCCTCTAGGAGGACCCCAAACGAAAGATACAATAGACTGTGTTCTGGCAAATACACGCGACTGAATATTCAACATTTATTCAAATATTTTTACGTTGCAACTGAACTCGTAAAGAAAAAGATATTAGAGTGCAACCTATTACAAAAATTTATGAAAAGTAGAAAATGAAAGAATTGTTACAACAGTGAGTAAAAGAAAACCATACATTTCCCTAGCACACTAAAATGAAAAAAAAAATTCCAACTAAGATATAACGTCGATTAAGAACATTTGGTCAAAATGTTTTTGACTTCGTCCTTGTTGAACTTTTTGTCTTTGTTTTTGTCGAATTTTTTCATCTTCTCTGCTTTAAATTTCTCAAAGGACTGACCAGGCTGCAGAAGAGAAGGACGGAAAGTATAAAGAATTTTAGCCAGAATAACAAGCTTTTCAGCTTAGGGTTTTCCGCAAGTGTGAAGCATTTTTCGCTTTCTGGCCAAGCGAAAATTGGGACGAAGGCAAAAATATGCGACCTAATTTTCACGCAGCCAAAAAGCAAAAAACGCTTCGAACGTGGTGAAAGCCTACGGAAAAGCTTGCTACCCACGTTAAAAGTATATGGTTGCTTCGAAGTAGAACGGGAGACGAAAGGGATGAAAGAAACGAATGAAAGTGAGGGAGAGAGGTTGGCGAGAGAAGAAGGGGATTAGGGAGGGAAAAGGAAGGTAGGAAAAGAGAAAGAAAGGAAAGAAGAAAAGAGAGAGAAACCAATCAAAGCTAAGATAAAGCTAAGAGGGAAGTGATGGATATGATAAGGGAAAGTGAGAAGAAAGGTAAGTGGAACGGACGCCAAAGTTAATTAGGGAACGGGGAAACGCAACTAGCCGATATAAAAAGAAAGAAAGGGCAAAGTGTTTTTGATTTGAACTGATTGTTTAAATTAACCTACCCTGTGTTTTCTTTCGTAGAGATCTTTCAGAAAACCTTCAAGTTCACATCCCTCAATTTCATTGCTCTTATCCTAAGGAATAAAACATTAAATATATAATTATCAGTAAATAAGGAAAGAGGCAATTACTGTTTGTGCAATGGCGTGTCTACTAACTAACTCTTTACTCAAAATCTATTTTCAGATCAAATACATTGGGAAATATCGGATAGAGGGCAATAGCAACAACAACAACAAGAAAATAAATGTAACGGCAAGGATGCGTATGCATGGGCAGAATCGGAGTTTCTAAGTAAGAATGGCTGGGGGGGGGGGGGGGGTTTCTGGTATTTAATTTGACTTGCCTGGTCATAATGTGCAAATATTTCCTCAAACTCATCATCGTCAAACTACAAAAGAAATAATAATAATAATCGTAAAGTCAATGAAGTTTATTTAAATTAAAGAGGTTTTAGCAAGGCGGAAGTAAGCTATCACGTTCTTACTTGCTCGTATTGGTCCAGGAAGTTTTCTTCAACGGGGCAAAATCTAAAAAAAAAACAATAAAGGAAAAAAAAAAAGAAAAAAGGAAGAAAGAAACATTGGTAATTTTGAAATCAAGTCATAAACGATAGTGAGAAATTCTTCACGAAGCAAACTCTACTTCTCTCCGACTGCAGATTATTAAATGGTTCTATGTTGTTGAAATATTTACAATGAGCTTACATGTATTAAGCTAAATTTTTTTAAAGTTGTTCTTGGGACTTGCATTTTTTAGTAAAGATACCTTTGCCAGTATAACGAACAGTAATTGGAATACTACTTTAAACTTTTTTTTCTATGTTGTGTCACAATGATGTAGTTTCAGGAACGGTAGATATATTGCACGATGTAACTGATGTGTGTCTGTGTCGTTACGTTTTAGAGTACATTGACAACTTTGCTTACTTGCACATGTCTTCTAGGTGTACTTTCCCACCTTTGATGTTCAACATCTGAAACTGCCATGTAGGAAGAAAATTGTAAGGCATGCCATGAAAAGTAAAACCAATCAGACAGCTGGAAAGCCGTTTCATATTTTGTGGTATCTTAAGCGTCGCATTCACGGTTGTTTATACCGGTCGTTAGGTAGAGCTAGGTTCGCACATTAAACTTATCGCCTGAGCTTAACATGTTTTAAAGGCATAGTCGAAACATCTTTGTATCTTGCTCAGAAACCTTCGGAACTCATCGACAACATTTGGAAAAAAACCGGAAAAGGGATGATTTCAGCCCATCAGGAAATTTAAGGAAAATCTTCTGAAAATAGACAAGTGTGTAGTCTTCAGCCACCATTGGAAAGTTTTTAATGCGCGTCGTATTTCTAAAAACGTTTCAATCAAAAGATCACTATCTTTATGTTTATAGAGAAAATTGAGTCAGGACAGTGAGTGTGTAGTAGCTAGCGAAGCCCTCTCAAGAAGTCACTCCAGAAAAAGGTTTTACTTACCATAGCCTTTACATAGCCATCGATTTTCTCTTCTAGAACCTCTGATGGAATTTCCGAGTCATCGTCATCTTTGTTCTTTGTTATCATATCATAGAAAAACCTCTACCGAAATCCAAACCGGAGAAGAACATCATATTCAACATCAACAACAACAACAACAACAACAAGAAGCTTTAATTAAGGAATACCGAGTATCACTTCTGCTGGCTCAAAGCTTAAAAAATTGCCAAAAATGAATTTACCACATCAACGACATTTTCCCGTGACCCCCACTCTCAAAGAAGTGACTAGATGCTGAGTGCTCAAGAGAAAGTTCACACGAGCGAATCGAGTGCCTTAAGTTAAGATGAATACAGTTTTATGACCAAATTTCAAGGCTAACTTTGCCTTGCATCAGAAATTAGTACGTAATTTTCTGGTGTTCGTTAACCTTAAGCCAATCAAAACAAGACAATTCAGAATGCTCCTAGAAATCTAAATTGTTTCGTGGTGTTCGACTTTTGTCGAAATTCTCTAATAGTTCTTTCTGTGAAATGCTGCTGTAGAAGTATTAGAATACAATCATATTATAATGCACACACCTTTAACTCGACAGTATCTAAAAATCCGTTTCCGTAGACATCGTAGTTGTCCCAAAGCTGTAAAATGAAAGCATTTTTTTATTAGCTAGTGCTTTAGTGCTGTAGTGCATTTCTAAACCTACATTTCTAAACCCCATAAATATTGCAGAATTTTTTGATGATTTTTATAAAAAGAGAAGGTGGTTCTTGACGAATTTTGAAGAAATCCAAAAACAAAAAGATTTTAAGATGGCTTCAAAATGAACAAATTTATGTGCTTCGCGTTCATTCAAGACTTTTTGGGCCAAAACTTTAGGTGTACGTGAAAATTATCGAAAAATCTGTAATTTCCTGTGGTATATCTCTTGTTTGCCTGATTAGGATGTAGTCCCCAGTGGCAAGTGCAAAAGTTTAAATTAAATTTAATAACACATTCCTGCTTCCCAATTAAGCATTCTTTAAAACGCCGTTTAGTGATGAAAAAAAATCAGCTTCTTAAGTAATGTAAATTATTTTTAAACTTGTTGGTCTGATTACCTTCATAAATTCCACACTTGTTATCCTTGATCGTTGTTCTCCGAATTCAACCGTCAAGAAATTAACTGGGACAAGCTCTTTTGTCAACTAAAAATAAAGACAACGATATGCAAACTTAATTTTTGCGTTCTCATGCCAATGGCTTATTAGAAATGGAATTTGTCCTGCAATTATTCGAAGATTCGGCAAAGTGCTTTCGACTTCATTATGACTGATTCTTCGTTTGGGTGGATTTTGCAGAAACCCAAAAAGGAAAATCCGGGGAGGAGGAGGAAAAAGATTGCCATTGAAAATTGCTTCTTGTTCTCGGCTGAATCCCTTTACAGCGCTTTATGACATTATTGTCCAACAACGCAACAAGCCAAACAAGCCAACGCAAACACCAACCCCCTTCCCAGGGCCCTCTCTTTTTATCCGTCGAGGGATACGGGTAGGGGTCTGTGAACGAAGTTGCATAAATACTACCGAGTGATGCGAACATTGGGTGACAGCTAATCACGTTAACTAGCAACAGCTTTTTCGTATCACCGCGAGAGACATGTTACTCGGGTGGCAGTTGACATCCCGTAAATGTATATTTTGTTTGGTGCTTTGACTATTTAGATACGCTGCTAAAATAGTCTCTTAACTTCATAAGTCAAGTGTCTACTTACCTACGAGTAATATTCATGTAGCGTTTATTTTAAACTGAACATTTGATATGAGCATCAGAATATTATTTACCGTAGACATATTAACAACATTTTGGCCATCGTTCTCTTCTCGTATTTTTTCGGCAATTTCCACAGCCCCTGGATGATCTATAAGTCCCTAGGGGAAAGGAAGGGGTTTAATCACAGGGAACCCAAACGCTACATTAGCTATATAATCATAATCATTTAATTAGAATCATTGTTATTTACCTGTATTCCTGTGCCTTTATGAGTCGCTTTGGAAGGGATTTGAATCAGCGCGGAGACCATTTAATACCTGGCCGGTTTCAAATGTTATTTTGTCTGGCGCGTCGTAAACTGGACGCGACAATTACGTCTCAAGTTTCCATATCATCAACTGTTAACTCTCCTAATTGAAACCCGAGATTGTATCCCCCCACGAGAGTTGATAGTTAATAATAATGGTACTTGAGACGTAATTGTCGCGTCCTATGACGCGCCCTATAAGAAGATAAGATAACATTTCAAACCGGCGAGGTAAATCGTCTCCGCTCTAATTCAAATCCCTTCCAAAATGACTCATAAAGACACAAGGAACACAAGTAAGTAACAACATTTTTATTAAATGATTATGATATAGCTAAAGACAGCGTTTGGGTTCCCTGTGGTTTAATTAAGATACTACAGTTAAGAAAAGCCGTCGGTCTGTACTAAGTGTCTCCTTATATGTACATTAAATTGCGTAACGATATGGCAAATATTGATTAACGTTGTTTGGAAATTACCTTTTTTTTCTAATTTTACTATTGTGGTTGAAAATCTTTTCTTGTTCCAGTCCATCTATCCCATCCCTTCGTAGCTAGTGTATGGTCTTTCACCAGCCCCGAGCCCAACAGTTTTTAAAATATGTCAGTTGGGAAAAGAAAAAAAAAACAGCTAGTTCACGAAAAAAATGAAAGAAATTTCAAAATTTTATGGCCAGCTATTAAGAAATACTGAATCAGTTTTATGTGCAATAGAAGACAATAATAATCTGACGGGTTATAGTGATACTAGATCCCACAGTCCTTAAACCTAATGAAAGTAATAATTGAGATTTGGAAAGGCTTTGCGTTTATGTTGCTATGGAGTAACACTGCATATAATATGGTAAATTGTTTTAGGGAAAGCTGACACATTTTTTTATTACCAACATTTTAAAACTCATTGAGGTGGTCGTTTTTAAATCTTCATTTTTAGGTATAATGTTTCAGAGAGATGTTTTGGAACAATCGTGAACGAAATACTGCTTAAGATATTTAGTTACGTTGTTTTTGTTTGTCAAAAGCCAGTGACTGGTGGCAGCAGGTACATTTCCCAGTAGAGAGGCCGAGCAATAACAGTTTTTGTACAGTGTATTTGCTTACTTGTTCTAAAAAAGCGTATCGAAAACGCTCTTTGCAAAAGCTTTTCGTTCATGAAAAGAATGCGTGTATTAACTGCATTGTTAAGTCAAATTCTGAATGGTAGCACATCTTGCAAAATTGTCATGCAGACTACATTCACGTAACTGCTACAAACACGACAAGCACTCAATGCCTCGCCAGAATTCCCGTTAAATACACTGCAGTATTTTTCTGTTCTTGTCCTAAGTCAAGGCTTTATTATTAACCGTATTCTGAATAGGGAATCAGTTAACATTGTACAAAACAAGTGGATGCTCTCTTTATTTCGAATTTTTTTAGTATTATTTTGGTTGCCGTAGACTTGTCATAAGCCAAGGTAATATATTATGCATAGGAACATGTTTAAAAACTATTTTTTGCTGTACTTTTATCTCCTACCTTTCAAGTGGATAATGTTTTGACGTTCAAAGTATAATTCAGAAAGAATTTCCATTATTTAATGTCAACTCGTGAAAATGGCTAATCTGGAAGCTGGGTGTGGGCGATTATATTCAAAATAAATACCTCGTCCTCGAATGCCTTCAAAAATGAATCTAATTCGCTTTCATCGATGTATCCATTACCTGCATATAAGATTCAACGAGCAAGACAAAGTTAGTTAATAGAAAGCAAAGAACAGTAAACGCACATCGCCGATGTTAGGGCAGATGTTTCAATTCCCGGTTGTATTTGTTACTTATCTGGCTTACCATCCTTATCGAATCTCTTTAGGATTTCTACGAACTGTTTGGAAGTTATGCCGTGGGTTGGAGCCATAGGTATCAAGTACAAGCAAAATGCGTTGAAGGCGAACAGTTGTAAGTAATTTGGCAAACAATGTTCAAATGAGCGTCGTATCCGAGTAATATAACCTAACCCGAAATTTTGAGTAAAGCTATATGTGGTCATTGAAATGAATAAATATTAAGAAAAATTAAATTCCAGCTCGTTCTTTATTGGTCAATGTTAGCCACGTGATAGGAACATTTATCTGTCAATGCATTTAAAGTGAGTATGGGTACCGTCAGTTTTTAAGAAAACGGTCAGGTACAAAAGAAAGTGCAAAAGGCAATACATCAGATAGAGTATTTTCAAAAAATGTAGCAAATTAAATGAATTTTAAAGGAGACAAACCTTGAAGCATCGCATTAAGATTTAATAAGGTTGAGTTATTATTATTTCGTGTTTCGTTAATCCGATAACCTGCTGTTTTAACTTGAATTTTGCATTTCTTGAAATAGATCACTCTTTAAGGAGTGCAAGTGGATAGCCATTTATCACAGCAATAGATAATTCACAAGCGTACGTTTTGGAGCTAGGGGCTTAGGATTTAAGGACATAATTCATCTTCGGTATGATGGGATCCACAATTAAAGCTTTTAAATTCTTTTGATACCAGGTGGATAAATTATGTTTGTTCAAACCTACTTTATTAACACATAATCAACTAACTATCATTATACCACATACTTTATCATCGTCATCATCATCATCATCATCATCATCATCATCATCATCATTATTGTTTATAACTGCTGATGTAGCTTTGTTCAACGTAGTTAAGACGGGCCTGTAGGGCTCCGTCTTTTAGTTCTGCAAAAGTTCGTCGTAGAAGGTTGTTGAAGGTCACGATGATTAATTGATTGCTTAATAACAGTTCTATATATATACGGGTGACGGAAGAGGGCTTTTGTTTTGACGTTGGTTTTCATGGGAACATGGCTAGGTTATTGCAATACCACCACCACGCATATTTCGTGGTTTAAGGGGACGCCAGTTAGAAATTGACAGTCGTTCAAAATTACATGTCCGCGACAATTTTCAAGGGGGTTTTGGACGTTATATTGATAAAAATACGCCATTTTAAAGGTGAAAACAAATAGGAAATCTCCGGGAAGACTCGATTCAAATGGACTGCCGAATTGGAGGCTCAAAGCAACGAATTAATTCAGATTAGCTGTACAAGGACACAATATAGCATTTCCCTCATGATGAAGGCTTATCCGAATGTCGGCGACTGAAAAATGAGGCAAGCATGTCAGGCCTTGGAGTTCCTGAGGCTTTTAAAAGCCTTTTCTGGATAAAACAAGAAAGTAAATTCCCGGAGTGAATTACATGCAAGATATTAAATTTATTTGCTTATGAAAAGTACGTCATTAAGGTAGATCATTCCAATTCACGCATTTGAAATCTTGCTCATTTAAAGAGGGAACGAAAACGCTAGAATCTACACTGGGTTAATTTTGTCAAATCAAAACATTTAGCGACAAGGTTAAACTTCAACAAAATGCAATTATATAAAAGATTTATTCAAAAGAAACCTTTAACCCCGGGCGTTTAGTTGGGGATCACCGTTCGACAAGCAGTCAGGGAAATATGCAGGTAAAGCAATTTTATAAAACGCATGGAATTTCTTACCTTATTGGAAAGTACTGATCATGAAAATGCGAGAGCTGTGGGAAAATTCAGAGGCCGGTTAAATTATAACAACTACGGTTTGGTTTGAAGGTCTTGAGGGGCTTCATTTTGACTATATGTCAGTATTTTTGTAATTTCAAGAACAGATCCCGCAAAATGTATCTATTAAACCTAATAGAACAATAATTTTTTAAATATTAAGAATTCATGTAGCTCATGAACCTAGTGGCTCTCAAATTAACTCAACTTGTAAGTGCCCGTCTTTGAAAAACCTTAGGTTTCATAGTTGTCTTAATCGTACGGATTTTTCCTCAAAAATTTTCTCCTGAGCAAAGCAATAACAGCGTGAAACTGGAACCTCCAAATTAATTAGATCCATCCAGAAGATTCCCCACCTCCCCCACCTCCCCCACCTCCCCCACCTCCTTAAAAAGTACATTTTGCACTTGTGTGGCATGGTTGATCGATGGTCGGACTACCTTGCTGAAAATAAATACGTTTCATTTGTGCTATTACAGTACAACACTTGAAGAATTTTGTTTTCTTTTAAGGTTTGCCAGTGTACCAGATACTAGGTCATGTTTCAGTGCGAACATATACACCAAAATTTAATTCCAAACCCCCCAAAACCAGGATGCCTGGTCATTTGAAACGAAAATTTGGGTATGGAAGTGCGCAATGGTCTAGAGTGATAACCTTGGTTTTAATTTAAAAACTGCATCTCTGTGTGCCTGCTTTAGCCTTGCGTCGGCTGAGTTCTTCATTGGCTGAAACGAAGGACATTTAAGGAGGCTCGCAACAGTTTTTTTCGCCTTGGAGTGTATCTTTTAAAATCCAAATTTAGCATAGAAGATAAACTTCGATTTCCTTGATACTACACCACCTTATTAACCTTTTTGACCAAAGTTTATTGTTTCATTGGTTTCCTAGCAACAGTTGTGACCATAGCAACGATATTGGACAGCCCCTCATTTTAAATAATGACAAATATCTCGAGAACTAGTCAGACACTTTATGGCGAAACTTTGTATTTCTTATTTTAGATTTTAATACTTTTTATTTTATGGAGGACCTCCCTGAAAACCACTTATTTACGTGACGGGCGCTTCCTCTTTAAAGATTGTTTTTATTATTATATTATTATTATTTAACTATTTAAACAACTCGAACTACACAACTTATATGCGAAATTTAGGGATAAATTTGTAAGGGGCTGATTCTGGTCTTCCCTGCAAGTTTCTCCATTATTTTAAGAAAGATAAAACTTAACGCTTTCTCTTTTCAGTTGAAAGATCTTTTATGATAGCAAAACATTCTTAATGTACATTGAGCTTCCTAGGTGGCTGTGATTTTAAGATATTTATACTTAAAAACTGCTAAAATGCAGCACAAATCAGTCATTCGCATAAAAAGAAATATTTCTAAACTGCTCTTACAGATTTTTCTTTTAAATTGACTGCCGTTAGAATAATAATTCTTTTTGATGTTCCAGCAAGTTTTAGGCTGAATAAACATTTTATACTGTTATTAGATAAGAAGGCCGAATCTCGGTCAGCAACAGTTTTATTTTGTTTTTCCTGGTATATTTCACGGTTATTCACGTGCAATGAATATTTATACACGCTGCGCTTCCCGTGTAAAATAACCCCCTAGAATTCCATGGAATTCCGTGGAATTCGATGGAATATTTTCCATGGAATTCTGTCTGGTATTGGAACATGGAATTCCATGAAAGCATTTCCATGGAATTCTATGGAGTTCCACAAAAACTCAATTCCATGGAATTCTGTCTGGTATTGGGACATGGAATTCCATGGAATTCCATGAAAACATTTCGATGGAATTCTATGGAGTTCCACAAAAGCTCAACTCCATGGAATTCTGTCTGGTATCAGGACTTTGAAGTCCATGAAAAAGTATCCATGGAATTCCATCGAAAACTAGTCTGTAAGGAATTTAGGATTACCAGTATAAAAATCTTTTTACAACCTTTAATCTCTACAGAGTTGGATAAGGATTTTATAACATATTAAATTTGTACTGTCAGTAATAAAAGAATGAAACAGATAAATTATTATTTAATAAAGCTTAAAGTCTACGCTCTATAACACTTAATTAACAGGAATACATTCAAGTGAACAAATTATTGTAAAATGTCAAACATCTTACGCAAAACTGAATGAATGACATTCTTAGTGGACACAAATTTAAGTTATTATTTTACATTTTCAGTTGCAGAAGTATTACATTCTATGTAGTTCATGCCGAGCAAGAAAAAGGAACATAAATATGACCTCTCTTCACAAGTGAAGGGACAGATCCGTCTGTACCGTTTTTATAAGCTATAATAGTATTCTTAAGATAGTCTCTCTGAAAGAGAAGGATATTTCCACCATATATTGTTGCGTCAATCTTCAAATTGTGTGAACTCTTCATGTTTAAATACAAGAGATTTCAATGGCAATGCTGAGACTGCAAACTGTGTATTGGTAACAATAATTACAGCCATAAAATGTTAAACAACTGAAAACGCAAAAATGATACAGGCATACCTTAATCAATTTACTCCACTTGATCGATTTACTCCGCTCATCGCTTGTCTTCGACTGAGGCTATTCACTTAACTTCAGAGGCTATTAAAATTCTAATTTTCCTTTGGAGTTACAGCCTTTATGTTACGAAACGTTCACATTTCCAAAGTAAACAGTAAAGCAAACCATCGTTGCTCCAGTGTTGCTCACAACTTCGATTTCATCTGTTCATTTTCATCCAAAAATCCACATGCAAGGCTCTAAAACATTTTTCGGCACATAGAATAATCCACAAGCTACAATTGTCCATCATTTTTTTAACCTAAAAGATGCTTTTTCGACCTCAAACCACACAGATGCTTGCTAAACGAATGTTGTAACCGCCTCTTCAAAATGGCGCCTGTACTAATGTTACAAAGGTCACTTGACTCAAATGACAACTGCTGGCCACTGAATGCAGGCGCATTGGTTTGGGATCTTGTCATTTGTACAGGAACTATTGTACAAAATGTTTGATGTGAGTGGATGAATTACCACAAAACATTTATTTTACTTCAAATTAAAAAAAACAATTGCTCATAATATTTAAAAAATGTTTTTGCTACACTCAACTAGAATGATTTGCATGGTACAGTAAACTAATTTAAAATATGGCAAGCAATTCTTCAGTCTAAATCGAGTGTTCTGATTGGTTAGTTTTCGGTCGGGATTTTACAGTACGGACCATTACCATGGAAACGGTCCTTTTTGGATATTTTTCTTTTTTCGTGCTAACGCTACAGCAAAATTCAAACTGTGAAAACGCAAGAAGATAAAAAAGAAAAGGTTTGGAGCTGGTACAAAACAAATGAACGAGGTAAACACGTCTGCTTAGAAAAAGCGCTCTTCAATTAAGTTTACCGACTGGGCCAACGTTCTTCAGTGACTGTGTGTTTATTCTTTTTTGTACGGCTATAGACTGTAAGCTGTAAAGACCCGAGTAAATCGGCCAAGACTTAAACAATAATTATTAAAATTCACCATTAACGAAAGAGTACGTTTCTCACAAAAAAACCTCACAGCGAAAAAGGATGAAAACTGCAAAACAACTGGCAAACGGCTTTCACCGGCAACTATAAATCGAAAGCAAACGATCACGTACTTGTCTAGTTTAATATTCGCCATCGCTTCAGTCAGCGCTTTCCACAAGAACAAATTAAAGCTACACGTACATGCATTAAACTAACAGTGTACCTTGATTCCTCAGCGAGATTTTTGCTCTTGTAGTGCACATTTTAGCGTGTTCACAAGTCCGCTCTTGCTGTAGCTGGCGGTAAAAACAACTTTGTTAGGTGCGACGAAAATTTGCTCTCAGCATCTACAAAGTTCTCTTTAAAGCCACTGAAGCAAACAACTTGCAGTATTTGATGGAGAGATAATTTCCAGTGTCTTTTTTTAGGTTCGAGTTTTCCTTTGTTCACAATGACTAACACGCTGCCACAATTTCCAGAGTTCGAGAAGCACGTGTGTGAGCAGGTTTTATCGCGGCCTTTTCATTATTCTTCTTTTTCCCTAATTGTCTCTGCCCATAACGAAGAACTATTTTCAAATAAAACTTTCTTGTGTTGTACAGGACGACGAAAAACTGACACATATAATAGAAGCAGAGCAGTTTTCATTCAAGAGCCACGCAAGTTTCTGCCGATCGACAGCAACGATTATCAAACTGATTCGAAAGCGTCTAAAATAATTCCATTTATTTGTATTTAACTCTAGCAAGGGAAGGAGGGAGGACTGGTACTAGTTTCTTCCTCTGACATGCGCTTTACGCAGTTCATTCGCCATGTGCTTGTACAGATCGTAGCTTCGTTGAACACAAGTTTGTTCTTCCAGAATCGTTTCCTTCAGTGCATTGTTGTCGATGTTTACACTATGGGCACTAGAAAGAGCAGCAGGAGTACAAAACCTCCGATTAAACTACAAGACTTCGTCGCGGATGACTTTGTAGCAGAATCAGCAACACCTCAACAGATGAGCGAAGCAGTCAAACGCGAACTGAGTCAGGTTGAGTCTATGATAAAAGACCTTACTCCGACGAGCTTCAAAGCAGAGCAGCCCAATGTAAACGACAGAGCATTCGAAGATCTTCGAAACCAAAATTTACAGCTGGAACTGGACCTTACTCGCACCAAACTCGAGTTGTTGAAGCTACAGCGAGAGACCACGCAACCAAGTGCGCCTAACATGGCAACGCTGGCCACAACAACAACTCCTGTTGGTAATCCTGTCGCAAAACCAACCTTAAAAAATCTCCAGCAGGATCCAGTTGTCCAGTCCGAGCTCAAATCCCTCATGGATTCTTTAGGAGACCCAGTCTTACTAGGTTTAACCGAAGAGGAGCAAGATCCAGCGCAACAGCTGTTAGAGCCTTCCACTTACCGAGGTAAACGTCCTCTACTTATTCCTGATTTCATTAGCTCCCTCCCCTTAGTACTACAGGAGGATAAGAAGACCGTGCTTGGAACCTCTGGTGATGCTAGAATTGTATTAAAAACCGCTCAGGACAAGAAACTGTCTCTTGACAAAATCTCACTTCCACAATGGTCAGCGGCTAACTTTCGTATTATGCATTCTCTCATGAAAGATGGTTCTCTCTCGTCCACCCAGGACATCCTTGAATATATTATGTACAGTTCAAAGATATCTGAACTAGCAAAGTGTTACCCCTTACCGAAAGTCATGCAATACGATGATTTGTACCGCAGAATGCAGTTTTCGACAAACTGTAAATGGGGTACTGACAGCCAGTTCATCTCCCACCAAACACTCCACCGACCAGATCCACTAACTCCCACACCGACGTGCCCACCTCCTCGCAAAACGTCCCGACCAGTCCTCAACCCAGCAACAGGAAAGCAAGTTTGCCACGATTACCAACGGCGTGAAGGTTGCCGCTTTGCCTCTTCCTGTAAATATGATCATGTTTGCATCAAACCGCAATGCTTGGGAACCCACCCACAATGGCAGCACCAGTCTGCTATGGCTCAAGACCCCCAATACTGAACCCACACTCAACTGCAGAGTTTTCTCCGCATGGTACTTTGACTACAGATCTAGCAGGAGATGTCTCGACCACATTGTTAAATGCAGGGACTGATCCCGTCTTAAGGACACCATATCCCGCAGAGTGTGGAGAAAATTTACCTATTAATGCAGGGCCCTTCTCAGAGTTTAAGCAGCAGCCCCAAGCAGCCAAGGTCTCCACAGACTTAATTTTTGAGACCTGGGCAACAGAACTAAACAATGACCCAGATATGGAATTTATCTTAGGTGGTGTTAAAAATGGATTTCACCTACTTTCCCCTGATTCAATGGTTTCACACGCCTTTACACACAACAATAAGTCTGCTCTGCTGCCTGGGGCTAAAGATCAAATTGAAGCGCAATTAGTCAAGGGTCTCCGAGAAGATCACTTTGCCATAGCAGACAAGGCCAACATGCCCCTTATCATTAACGCACAACGGAGCTGTACCTAAAAAGGACTCCAATGAATTGCGAATGATCATGGATTGTAGCCGACCCTTAATGATGAATGCTAACTCATATATGGATTTAGAACACTACAAGTATGTTACTGTTGATGATGCAGCAAACCTCTGTCAACCTGGTTGTTGGTTGGCAAAAGTTGACCTAAAACATGCTTACAGAAGCGTTGGCACACACCCCGACAGCTGGCGAGTTACAGGAATGTCTTGGTGCTTCAACGACTCAAAACACCCCACCTACCTTTATAAGCGTCTCCCCTTTGGAGCTAGGGCCTCACCAATGGTTTTTCATCGCCTCACACAAGCGATCTGTCGTATGATGGCCCGGAGAGGGTATACTGTGCTGGCATATCTTGATGACTTCCTCATCATTGAACCAACCCAAATTCAGTGCAAAGCAGCCTTTGACACCGTGTTAACCTTACTAGAGTCTCTCGGCTTCACTGTCAACTGGACCAAAGTCGTCTACCCTGCCCAATGTCTGATTTTCCTTGGAGTTGAAATCGACACTGTTCTTTGTGAGCTCCGCCTATCAGAAGATCGTGTGTCTGAGTTGTTATCCCTTCTCAAGGGGACAAGCTCAAAACGTAAGTGTACCAAACTTCACCTCCAACGACTTCTTGGCAAACTTAATTGGGCAGCACGTGTTGTTCGAGGGGGCCGCACATTTCTTTGGCGTCTTATTACCTTGGCAAACTCAGTTAAACGCCCGTACCATCGCGTCTACCTAAACCTAGATGCGAGAGCCGACCTCATGTGGTGGACTTGCCTCCTGCCAGCACACCACTGTACAACTTTGTTCCCATCAGCCATCCCAGAACTCCCTACAGCAGTGCTTACTGATGCCTCCCTGTCTGGTGGGGGGTGCCTATGGGAAACAGACTGGATGTATGTTAACTGGGCCTTGGATTACCCATCTCTATGCTCTCTCCATATCAATTACAAGGAGACATTTACAATTGTCTTAGCTGCCCACCGTTGGGCACCCTGCTGGTCAGGTCATCGAATAGTTGTCAAGACAGACAGCCAGGTGGCTGCGGCCATTCTGAAGAAAGGCACAACCTGTTGCCCAGTGATCATGGACTGGATTCGTTCTCTATTCTGGCTTAAGGAGTACTACAACTTCAGTTTGTTTGTCAAGCACATCCCAGGATCAACCAACACCCTAGCAGATAGTGTTTCACGCCTTGATGATGTGAAACACTGGCCAACGTTCCTAGCATGGCTCTCCAAATCCTCTTTTTCGCATAACCTTGAATCTCACATGTCGCCATTGTCTCTTGCTCTCCTTAGATCCAAGGGATCAGCAGCAACTTGACCTTGAAGTCACCAATTTCCGGCGTCAAGCATATGCACCCACTACCAAGTCCACCTACGTGAGTCAAATGCGTTCATACCTATCCTTTTGCGTATACTACGGTTACCAACCTATACCAGCAGCAGCATTAACCCTTAATCGCTATGCAGCTTTCCTAGCAAGGTCACTCTCAGCATCCTCCATCCCAGCTTATTTAAATGCAGTTCGCATTCTACACCTTGAACATGGACTGACTGACCCAACAAAAAACAATTTTCAGCTGGCAACTACACTTCGAGGAATCAAGCGTGTAAAAGGTTTAACAGTGTCCCAAAAGAAACCAATTACCCCCCAGATCCTATTAGCCTTCAAGAGTCACTTAAATTTGGACAACCGTTTGCATGCAACTTTCTGGGCAGTTTGCCTGGTAGCTTTCTTTGGCCTCCTACGTAAAGCGAATTTACTATGCAAAGGATTAACACAGTTTGACCCGTCCAAGCACCTGCGCCGAGGAGACATACTCTTCTTTACTTACTGGGCCATCATTATCAACAGATGGTCGAAAACAATCCAATTTAGCCAGCGCATTCTAACTATTCCTTTACCTCACATTGCCCAGCACCCAATCTGCCCTTATACAGCTCTCAAACACGCCTTCCACTTGGTACCAGCTCCCTTATCAGGCCCAGTCTTCATCATCCCAGCATCCACTGGGGGCCTTACTCCTCTGACTTATGGAAAGTTTGACTCCCTACTAAAACTATTGGCAGCCAAGATGAACATGGATCCGTCTCAAGTTAGTGGACACAGTTTTCGCTCAGGCGGGGCCACTCTGGCTTTCCAAGCTCATATCCCTGCCGAACTGATTAAGCGTTTAGGAGACTGGCAGTCAGATGCTTATAGGTCTTACATTCACATCCCAGTTAAAGACAGAATGCTAGCAGTTAAGCGTCTCGCTTCGTTTGTTTAGATTTTTCTCTAGTGGTTCTTTTCGTCTGGGGTTAGGTCGTGCCTCCTTTGGGCAAATGTTATTAAATGGAAGGGTTCGCTTTCGAGCCCTTCCCTGTTTACCCCAGACTTGACTGTTGTAGTTTTATTTCATTGTCATTCATGAGAAAGAGAGTTAAGTCTAAAATAATTCCATTTATTTGTATTTAACTCTAGCAAGGGAAGGAGGGAGGACTGGTACTAGCTTCTTCCTCTGACATGCGCTCTACGCAGTTCATTCGCCATGTGCTTGTACAGATCGTAGCTTCGCTGCCCTCCCCTCCCCCCCCCCTATTAGTTTGTTATCGGCACTTTTGTTTTTCTTTTCCATATGTTCCTGTTTTTTTTTTGTACTTTTATCTTCACCGTCTCGGTTGGGCAAATGTTATTAAATGGAAGGGTTCGCTTTCGAGCCCTTCCCTGTTTACCCCAGACTTGACTGTTGTAGTTTTATTTCATTGTCATTCACGAGAAAGAGAGTTAACTGTTAAAAATTGACACCGCGCCGGAAATTGACTTGAATGAACTACCGGAAGTGTTGTTTCGTACGAAAAATGATGCCATATAATAAACCACTGACAAACTTCACTTGCTCACTGGCCCTCGGTCGTTTTTGTATGAACCTCGCTGCGCTCATTCCGTACTGCCACGAACTCGGGCCAATATTCCCCAGTACGGCACTCGCGTTCAGTTAGTAAGAGGTTAGTATTTTTGTTTATTTAGCTGATCACAGGTCTTCAGGAAGCTATCCTCTCAATATATGCCCTGACCTATAAAGATAAACTGGCCTTCTTTGAATAATTTGTGTTGATAATTCACTCTCCGCTGTTCCTTTAATACTTGTGTCACATTCCATGAAACTCAGTATTTAAAGCTCCCATGAAGTGTCCACAAATATTCCATGGAACTTCCATGGAAATTCCATCATGATTCTATGGAACTCCACGCAAGTCCATGGGGTTTTCATGGAACTCCATAGAACTCCGTGGAGTGTCCATGGAACCCTATATAATTCCATGGAGCTCACATGGAACTGCATGCAGCTTCCAGGGAATTACATAGAATTCCATGGAAGTCCATGGATTTCCAGGGAATTCCATGAAGTTCCACGGAATTCCATGGACTTCCCTGGAATTCTATGTGGTTATTTTACACGGGTTGTGTCTTCTCGTGCATTTATAACACCTTCTCATAATAATAAAAGAAGTTTCGTCTTCTGAGCTTCTTCCTGGACACTCTTTTCCATCAGTCTTTAAATACTGAATGCCGTTTTAGCATTTTTAATTACGGATTGCATATATGTTAACGCCCACGAGTGGCATTACACTGGGGCCGAAATAATAACGAGAAACAAGCTCAGAAGACAAATATTTTTTTTTGTGAGAAGGCAATAATGACCAAAATCAGCCCGTAAAAAATGATCGTCCATTTACTTGAAGACGCTCTTACAGATTTTTCCCTAATTTCGCATATAAGTTGTGTAGGTCAAGTAGTTTAAATAGTTCAAGTTTCGTCATAGTGTCTGGGAGTGAGTAGTTTTCGAGATATTCAACATTATTTAAAATGAGGGCTGTCCATTACTGTTGCTATGGTGACAACTGTTGCTAGGAAACCAATGAAAAAATAAACTTTGGTCATATGTTGAAAAGGCAAGGAAATCGAAATTTATCTTCTATGCAAAAACTGTTGTGAGCCTATCACTTAGGATGCTGGTCTTCGGTAAGCTATACTGGAAACGTAAATCTCGGTGATGTCCAACATAAGCTGAAAACTAAAACAACTCATTAATCAAACCAACAAAGACATCAGAAAGAAGGCCAGTTAAAAACTTCATTTGAAGCTTTGAAGTGGTAATTGGACATAGCTTTTTCTCCTTATTCAATCAATGTCATTTCTTAATCTTTAGAGACGCCGAAAGATACACACTTGTCGTCTGTCTTTGATATATTCCATCCCTTTATTTCTCATTGTAGTCGTATGTGTCAACTTTGAGATAAATTTTCAAATAATTACTTCCGAAAAGATGTTTGGAGTTTTTTTTTAATTATCGGGTAAGATTGAAATGGGAAGAAAATAAAAATTCCATTTTACAAAAAGCAATCACCAAAAAACAGACTGTTAAATCACGGTTGCTTTGTAACTAATAAGGAAACATCGTTTCAATTCTCTCTTTATCCACGATTAAGATCAGAAAACTAAATCCACATTTTAATTTAATTTCGACACCGAGTAGAACCAGAAAGAAATAAACCATAAAGCAAAGTAGGCAACAAAGAGGCAATTTCGAAAAAAAAAAATGACAACTGAAATAAAAAAAACTGGATTAGTCTGATGATTAATATGGGGTCGTCGTAATGTATTTTAATAAAAGTAAATTTTTGACAGTATTTATTCAAACACTATCGTATATCAATTCAATAACGTGCCTTGATTTCGTGTTTTTGGTATATATAAAATATTTATAAATTACCTCCCAATCCTAATTCAGCCGTAGCTATAATAATACATTTTAAACCTGCTACTCACAAGATGTATTCGCTAATAGTTTTGCTTGAATCATCGATTTCTTGACATAATGCTGGTAGCGCTCAAACAGGATTATTTTTTGTCACTAAAATCTGACATTTCAGGAACGTATGATTACCAGTACTTACTGAAAGTTTATTGATGAAAGACTGAATGACAAAGATTACTATGCTTTGTTTTTAAAATAGTATTTTTTAGTCGGAAACTTGAATCTCCAACCCTTTCCAGATAGGAAAATTATGTCCATTTAGTGAGAACCGCACAGCAGTACAACGTTGTTTTTAAAGATAACTTAAGTCAACATTCGACGTTCACAATGATATTAAACCACTAGTCATTTGCATATGTAAGCTTTCATTTAGCGAAGTGGTCTTTGATTTCAGTTCAAGTGGCTCGTTGCAAGTTGTTTCAATTCGTCGACGTGGATCATTTAAAGGTTGCATTTACTTTACTGCAAATTTAAAAGCGCGTGGAAAACGTAAAGAGGTAGGTATAGTGATACATCTAATATCTGTAATTATTCCAGCCGAAATCAGTTGGTGTTATAAGACGTACAGTTTTGGTAGCCGCGGAAAATGGTGTCTAAATAAGGTCCAAGATTCATAGCTTTTTTCGGAGATTTTGCCTAGATTTCTCCAAATTAGGACTGAGTTTGAGCTGAAGTTTTAAAAGATATCTAAACACAGCCTTTTGAAGGTCTTATTTGAAGGTCACTGTGAGAATGATGAATGTAAACGTTAATTTTTCAAAGAAATCACAGGGGACTGTATTCTATGAGTATCACAAACAAAGATAAAATTATAAATTCAGCGCTAGTACTCAAAAACGGATTTTTATTTTTAGTATAAATGTTCGTTTGTTCCAAAAGAATTGGTTTAATTTCACTTAATCAGGATTCAGTGAAAGTAACATCTTTTAAATCGCCATTATTTAATCGTTTATTTTTACCGCGGCCAGTCCTTTAAAACCTCATGCGAAAATCAATTGTGTTGGGAGTACATAATAATCCCTTCAATTCGTAAACGGGTTTCTAAAATCCCTTAATAAGCTCTATCTTTGAAAATTCTCTATCTTTGAAAATAAATGTAAAACTAAAAAACATACAAATGCATTCTAAGTTAAAAAGAGATGTCATCATATCGTGTGTTTAATTCATATAACTCTCTCTGGGCAGATCGCAACGCATCACCTTGCACAGGTTTCCACGTTTCTTTGTGTTTAGGTAACTCAACAACAACGTAATTTTTTAAAATAATATTAAATATAGTATTAGATTGGAAATATTGAGACAAGAAGTACACTTCTTTTCGCTGAAAACTGCTTGATAGAGTATAAGGTCGAATTAACTGTTGTTGTTGTTTTTCTTAAGGTTAAATTAAAATTTCCGTTTGAGGCAAGGAGTGTGAATTATTTGCATGCAATGCACCTAGAAGATAAAATCAATGAAAATTCGAAAAACATCGTTTTTTCGAATGATAGCTTTTTATTGGAATTTGTTAGGCTTATAGCGTACAGCAGGACAATGATACATAGAAAATGCAAAGCGGTAATTGGTGTTGTTTAGTAGATTTAAAGGGCGACTTCAGTAGGATCCACGCATCTAAGAATTAAAGTATTTACTTTTGTTTCTTGATTGGAAACGTCCACTGTTTTCTCAGACATATTGGCGACAAGAAGGGAAGAAAGATGATTATTAGCCTGGGTATTAATTTGGTGTCAGTTTAACCTTTCAAGCAAAGTCTAGGAAGATGTAAATTATGACGCAGTGACGTTTCATTATGGCTGGACTCCTAAGTGCTCTCAGATTTCTAAATCACTAATATGCTTTGAAGTCGGCAAGAACCTATATAGGGATTGCAATCATTCAATGTCAACACAGACTTACGTTTAGACAAATTAAACATACATTAACCATCTCTTTTTTATGATAACAATCTAATCGAAGAGACAGAACATTCTGGGTTCTGTAGCAATTATTTGTTTCAGCTCACTTGCCTTCTATTGGCGATTCACCCCTAACTATGAAGGCGAACAAAAGTCGACAGAGTTAGAAAAGCTTTTCCAGGCTATTCAGGTTATTTCGACTGATTCGCGTGACCGGGGCAAGCTTTCTTAGAGTCAGCACTGCTTTGAACATACTCAATCCAGTTCGAATCATGATTTCGCCTTCTAAACATTCAATTTTCAGCACTTGAACAACAGCATGAAAGTCGCTTGAATGGGCAGTTTTCAGGATTCCGATCCCTGACTCAAGTTGAAACCACTTTTTAGAGCGCTACTGCCTATCATAATAAGCAGTACAGTAGGAAATTTATGCTCAGTATTGTCACACCACGTTTCCATCGCGATAATCAGTGCTGCTAAGTTCCGCTCAGTAGCTTTCATATGAATGTCTGCTACCATTTTACAATTTCATCCAATAAACACTTTCTATCAAAGCTGACATGACTCTGGAACATTGGCCGTGGAGGATCAGCAGTGTCCAGAGACTCTGTCTGTCTGATGCTTCAGCAATACAGATGTTAATGAGATTTCATTCTATCGACCTTATCGACCCATTTGCTTAGATTTTAGACAATCTGGGATATTTATCAATTATCTTACGATCATCGTAAACGGGGTTGAAACATTTGCATTCAAACTATCAGATACTGTAGATCTTGCAAGCTCGACCTTTTGAAATAAGAAATAATCATGAATAAAAAAGCAAAGTAAGTAAGAAAGAAAATTGTGAAGGCTGACTGGTTTTTAAAAACTCCTTAAATTAAATTTAAATTTATGTTGTTGTTATTCATCGAATTATTTCCCAGATAATTCTTGCTATGTTTGTCCTAATATATAATATTGTCACAATACTATTGCTTAATTCTGTCTTTTTCGTTTCCCAGTTTTTTTTTGTGTTTTCTACGCTTTGTTCAGACGCCATGTCCAGGCTATTTTTTCAAGAGTTTAAGTGAGTACACCTTTGCATGTAATTAGAAGCTTTGATTTGGCTCTGATAGAAAACCTAATTGACACATGCTTAAACGCGACTAAAATAACGAAGGATTCTTGTAATAAAAAAGGGGGGGGGGTGGACGGTCATGATCAATACTAAAACAGCGAAAGCTAAGATCAACCAAATCAGGTTAAAAGTCAAACTGAAGCGATATCCTTGTGTGGAACGACTCAAATTCTGCTTTTCATTTCAAGGCGCTTAAGAAATGCAAATGACGCACTCTCGCTCTCGGCTGATCAAATGCAAGTAATTTTGGAGCTCGGCCAATCAGGAGTCAGTAATTTTGCCCTCTGTATTATAAAGTATGTAATTGATTCCGGCTACACGCAGTAACCTTTGCTGAGTAAAGCTAAACTACCACAAGAAGTGTTGTTTGGTTTTGAAGGAGGTAATATGTTAACCTTTCATTAATTTGAAAACTTTGGAGTTAAAAAAAATGATTCCTTTAAAGGGGTTATGTCACGAGGATTTTGCTATTTTAGGTCAATTCTTGTTAAAATCATAACCTAGTGCCTTTACTCATACACAAAATGCTCCTGTAAAACTATAAGGAAGATATCAAATGAATTTTATTAGGCAGAGCTAACCATAATATTTTTTGGGGGGGATTTTTGAGAACATAGCATCAAAACTTTAAAAAATGGGCCCAATTTTTTCAAGTTTCAATCCATTTCCATCCTTGCCATCGGTAGCAACAAACGACAGGAAACAGTTTCAGTGGCGTAAGGTAGTCTTTAATAACAAAGCTAGACCCCAAGTTATTTTTGGAATTCAATTGATGCCAAGACACTTTTTTAGCTTTTTTAAAAGATGCTAAAATAGCGTGACATAGCCCCTTTAAAGTCAAATTTTATCTGCTGGTAATCATGGAATCAGTTTCTTCCTCCTATTCGCTTTTTAGTTGGTAACATAATCACTTGATTATCCTTCAGACAACAGGAACTGAAACTTGTGTTGAATCAAACAACAACGTGTTACAGCTCACAATTAGCATTGTCTCATAACACGTACTGGAAACATAAAATGGTTACAAATTGAGTAAATTGCCAAATGTAGCTCGAGTTTTGCACCTTTCAGTTTCTTTTTTAATATATGTAGTTAGCTGGTTCTGCTTAAAAGTTGCAGAGAATCTATTTATAGTGCATAAACTGTGCAGGCTCGACATCCCCACTCTTCTACCCATGTTTGCCGTGGCGGACGATTAAGCTGTACCATTTGCCTCTCCACAGTTCTTATACGAAAACAATGACTTCATTCTAATGTCATGAAAGATGTTAGTTAAATGATCAGAATCAAAAAATATCCACTAAGACATCTTCATTACCGTTGCCATAAAGTACTTAAACCTTGATAGAGAACTAGTTTGGGCTAATGTCTAATTGATAATATTTTCCACTCCAATTTGGTATTTTCTCCCTTTTTAATCTTCTTTCCTGGTTTAATTTGTTTCAGATTAAAGCAGAGATGAATGAAACTTCGCGCGGAGGCGAAACATCAGTTGCTCCTTTAGTGGCGTGGTCGCTGATTTTCGGCGTGATGGCACTAGCCATAATAACCGGCAACTCAGTAGCCATCGCGGTGCTTTCAAGAAAGAAATTGCTGCGCAAGCGCACGAGTTATTTCCTTCTCTCGCTAGCTGTAGCTGACATGACAGTGGGAGTATTCTCAGTTCCAACGTTTATCTATCAGCTCGTTAGCTTTTGGCAGAATGGTGTTATCTCTCCATCAACGGTTTTAAACATTGTGAAAGCATTGGACGTTTTCTGTGGCCTCGCGTCTACATTTACTCTCACGATAATTGCTTTGGAGAGAGTATACGCCATATGCTTTCCTATACGTCATCGTACTTCTACACGAAGGCTTTACGACGCTTCAGTTTCTTGTGTTTGGATTCTTGCTGCTCTTTTATCAAGTTTGTACTTTTTCCACGAATACGACTTGATCCAACATAAAATATTCTTCTGGTTTTTGATCCTAACTTTCTTCTCATCCATGTTGGTAATGCTGCTAGCGTATTTTGCTATCTGGTTAAAGGCACGCGGTCCACAGGTGTATTTTAGAGAAGCAAGCTTAGAATCATCAGATGCAAGCGCGGAAAAACAAAGAACTTCATTCACAAGCCAGTATGGCAAAGAGCGAAGTAGACGTACTGCAGAAAATGACAGGAAACTTGCTATGACGGTTTTTATAGTAACAACGGTTTTTATTCTGACTTGGCTCCCATTTCACATCATTAATTTGATTGTTTTTTTGAAGTGTAAGGCTTTCCCGTGTTCTGCACAGCCCTCGACCGACGTGATTTACTTCTGTAAACTGCTGCATTACACAAACTCTTTACTTAATCCTGTGATTTATTCGCTCAGGCTGCAGGATTTTAGACTAACACTTAAGAAGATCATTTATCGTTAAGGATAATAACTTAATATTAACATTTCACTTGCATTTTAAGTCAATTTTAATAGCAAGACAAGGAAACCAAATGTGCTCCGATTGGATCAGCCCGCATTTTTGCATGACGTCATGTCATAGGTCTAAATTTAAAATGACAGAAACCGTCGATTTTCTGATAAAAACACCTCAGATCTTCTAAAGATGCTGTAATAATTTCGTCAGGCCAGGTTATGAATACAATACGTGTTTACCTAATTTCTTGCACATAGACTGTGGTGGTCATGTATTTACTGAAAAAAAATTGAATCAAGTTACCATTAGTTCTGGTTTTTATGTCGTTATATAACTTACTTAGGGGTTCAGCACATCACTGTGGTGACCTCGTAAATTGTACTCATATAAATCGGGCTATTTTATTTCTTTATATTAACTAGTAAAATAAACACAACTGGAAAAAAGTATTATAATATCTACTGAACGCATTGAACGCAAAGCTTAAGCTACGTACTGCCATTTGTTTGGAGGAAACGTGAAGTACACTTTAAACTGGAAGTGAATATGGTCACGCGTTGTCATGGTTGTCATGGAAACAAACAATTAACCAAATCGGTAAAGGTATTACAGTTATACCCTAAAATGTTAGCAGAAATTTTTATTTCAATTCAGTTGTGAAAATCACAAATACTTATTAAGTGTTACGTAAAAGTATCTTGTGAAGGTAATAAAACGAACATAAATACAAATCACTCTCTATCTCTTGTTCCAGCAGGTACCAGTTAGATATTATGATCGACCACGTTGTTTGTCTTGGGACGGGGTTTTGATGTACCAGGTTGTAACTTTAAAGTTCGATGTTTTAATCACTTTTACGACGACCTGGCAATGAGTTCTTTTAATTGTTACTCAAAATAATGGATTTTTGCAGCGTTGTTCTAGTAACGGGAGCGATTTTTCTGGTTATTTTCCTGTCAACTGCCGTGTCATTCGACAACGAAACTGGACCATGCATTGTTAGGAGGACAAAACTACCGCAACTAGATCCTGTCAAGGTAAACCGTAATGGCATGATACCGATAAAATGCGATATTTCCCACCAAAACTATGAAACTTATTTCTCTCCTTTCATATTGCCGCCCTGTTGGTGTCACTCTTACAATATTTTAGGTTGGTTATGTCCGGCAAATCGAGCTTATTAAAGATGAGAAGCCCTTCACAGTAAAAACATTAAGCGTGAGCCCTCCTATATTTGGTAAGCTAGTAAGCCAGACAGAAGTGTTTTTATTGCATTTTACTAGCACAGTAAATAATTCAGACAGTCCAAAGATTTGGCAACTCCATACCAATCAATGAAGTTGGACGTGTAGGAACTTTGAAGTTCAAAACCTGACCAATGGTTGAGGTTTATTTACACTGCGGTCAATTATCTCAGCGGATCCAGCGATTCTGGAAATGCAGAAGCTTGGTTTAGTTGGCTCAAAAGGTACACATTCGAGGTTTCTGATTGGTGGATTTTGATGCATGGGTTCGTATCCTTGGGTTTTGTTCGTAAGTACATTAGTGTAAACAAATTTCTATTGGTGATGCGTTGAAATTTGGAGTTCGCAGGCTATTGAAAAGCGAATAATTGTTGACTGTTTACTTGCACTGACCCTGCTTTCTTCTAAATAAATTGGGCCGACTCGCGATTGTGTCGGTTAAGAACTAGAGGTTTTAGCAAAAAGTCTGACGTTGGAAACTTGCAACAATACTTTTGCAGGTTTAATTTTTAGCTCGTTCAAATTTTGAATTTTTTCGACAATTTCACCACTGCAAAAGTTAATAAAGTAGTTCCGTTGCGGAAGTAGTAGCCAGTTGCGTGAAAGTGGCCCGAAAAAAATAATGAACGAGTTAGAAATGCTTGTTGACAGCTTTAATCATAAGTAAAATGTATGTTTTGTGTTCTTCAGAAATTTCTGACTTCTTAACAGAGGCCGAGATGTCGTGGCTTCTTTACTTGGCGGAACACGGGAAACTGGAGACCAGTGGTGCATATCATTATTCAATGGATGAGGTTCTGTCCCAGACTTCTTTCGAGCAGTGGGATCTTAACAGGGATGATGTAATTAACTCAGATGAGGTATTCAGCAGTAGTCAATAGAAAATTCGTCACAGCTTTTATTAGTTAACAATTATTGGATGAGGTTGAACACGATATAGCACCAAACCAGTGGATAGGGTTTTTCGCGCACTCTGATTGGCTACTCAAACTCGGGATAGTATTTGCTATTCATCTCCCCTTCGGTGAATAATTGTTAAAATAAATCATGATACTCGAAGTCCCGATAATTCTTGTAATCATACGAGAACCGAATCCAAAAATTGTTATATTATGCACCTACATAAGCATTTGTAAAGACAAGAGGGCACACAGGAAAGTAAACACTGGAGGACTCATCAACTTGTTAACAACTTTGTTAACAGCTTTATTTTAAAGTTCGCCATCTTTTACTTACTCTGGACGTTGTGGTAAGGTTCTACAAAACCCAGCCTAAACATTTGCTCTTAAAAGTTAAACTTTTAAACAAAACTGACAAATTCAAACAAAGCTGACACTGGTGGGTCAATCTAGCGCCCCCCGTCACAAAAAAGCCTTCACTGCAGTATGATTGAAGTTACGCCAGTATAAATAACAAGAACTCCATGGTAGGAAGCTAAGGGAATGAGAATTTTCATTTTATGGGAGAACTACTAATCCTGCGCAAAATGTCAATCCTCGGATATTGCCTTGAAAGATTTATTACATTATTAGAGCAGTACAGGAAGAAGGCATTTTCCCGCGTTCAGTACCATTTACACTTCTCTATAGCTACATTTGGCTCATTTTCTATCTGCCTGCATTTTGCAACAGGTCATCTCGGGCATGCGTTACTTTCGGGATTTACATTTCACAATTAATGATGTCAACAGCATGTAAGTAGAACTGTTCTTCCTTTGTTCCTTTTCCTGTTCCTAAGCCTGTACATTCCAAGCGTTTAGGCTGTGGGGAGCAGCGAAAAGTGGAGCGAAAGAAAAAATCGGGCGCAAGAGGAAAAAAGGGGGTCTTCCCGCGCCGACCCTAGCGCAGGGCGTCGCTTCTCGCTGCTCCCCGCAATCTAAACGCCTGGAGCAGGCTTCCTGTTACTTCAAAGCCCCACTCGCTAGCAGCTGTGAGAGGAAAACAGATGTTGATATAGTATTATTGATACTTTGGGTAATTAATGAGCAGACGACCTAGACCGACCAGTCCGACCCATGATATATTTGTGGAAATTCTGTCAGATACCCTTATTTTTCCCACATTTCTTTAGCTCTTAAGGTGGCTCCATACAGTTTCTCATCAGTTTCAACAGACAAATATACATAACTTTTTTGATGATTTTCAGGAAATTGATTTACATTTCACTAGGGAAAAGCTACAAAAGCAACTAGCCTAGCCTTTATACTTTTCAAAAAAGTCACAATTTCTGGGCCTGGCCCGTTTCCATGGCAATCACTGATATAGTTGTTTGGCTCATTTTTAAGCTTACCCAGTTTCTTCACGTCATTTCTTGGTTTTTACACGGTGAATTTTGGCTATTTTTGCTGTAAAGATGTTGTCGTTTGAGAAGTCTCAGCTGGCAAAGCTGTGAGAAATTTTGTACATAAGTTTTGTCAGAATAGTAAATTTCCATTTTCGACGATTAATGCAGAACGCATGTACAAAAATTACCCTTACTTTAGTATGACTGAAAAACACAAAAATCCCACAAATGTTCCAATTTTAAAAAAATTTCACCGAGTAGAACACACGCAATTAGCGTTTGAAAATGCCTCAAAACCCACCTTTTTTCTTCACGTTACCAAAATAAAAATTCTTCAAGTTACGGGATTGCGCATGCTCATGATTCCTTTTGCGTGGACGAGCGTGGACAGCACGCGGGTAAGCGGTAGAAAAGCTTTTCTAAAGCTTTTCTTTCCAAAGAACAACATTTTTCTGGACAATTGCTTTCCTTTACTGTAAAGGATCCATGTGACCAAAAAATTCGCAAAAATAAAGAAAGAAACGAACAAACAAACAAAAAAGAAGCAAATTTATACCGATTCGCGATATAAAAACTCGAACGAAGCCGCCACTTTATTGCCAACAGCAAAACATTTCCTTTAAAGTTTCCAGAACGCGGAATCATTAAACCACTTTCAGTTTCATTTTTACCATTAACTGATTACAACCGTTCTTCAAGAAAAAAACTAAAGCGGTCATGTTTGCTCTTCGAACATCTTTTGGTATGCTACCCGAGAAAAGCAGGGAAACTCGTTCTTTTTATGTTGTAAGCTCAATATTTTGTCTGCCGAGACCCGCGTTGTTTCTTAGCGGCTACTTGCGTGTTTGATAACTGCATGGAATAGCAAATAGTATATAAATAAGCTTTCAATTTATATTTAAAGGCAGACGTTGGAGAAAGGGAACAAAAATGTCCACAAGAAATTATACGAAAGACTACATTATTTTTCTGCAAGGTTCAACAAGTCAACAAGTCAACAAGTCAACAGAACGCCTGCGAAACGCCGACTGTTTTAGAACCGGCGGTCAACTCGATACTCATCCTTTATTCGTTCACTGAATGCCGTCATTCTAGGCATAATTTTTCGTAAAAATAAAAATTGTATTTGAGCTTAGGTTGCGGGACGTGAATGAGAGGCGGCTGTATTCGCAGGCTAAGCTTAGGTACAATTGAACTTTTTTCAATTTTCGGTTTTATTTTAGACCACCGAAGTTTTTGAAGTCGCACATTGTCAACACCAGTGAAACTTAGATCAAAAACTACTGGTGACTGATAAATAGACAATGAAATATAAGTGTTCTTTTGAGTTTCAACTTCTATCAAAATTCAATGACAACTGTTACCTCGTTACAAGTGTGTAATCTATTCATCGCTCAATAAAATTCACAAGTCAGCTGTATTTTACTGAAACCGTATGAGAACGGCCGTAGAAACAACTTACCCGACAAAAAATAGACGGCTTGTTAGAAAGGCAAAAACTAAAGCACTTTTCGAAAAAATAACTTACACTTAGGCTCGATCCAAACAAACGTAAGCTTCTCATCCCAGAGATTCTCGACAGCTGACCTGGACAGCACTGATATTTCAAGTTGACAACGGAAAGAAGTTCTTCACGCATAATTCTTGAAGGCGCGTAATAATTCGTGCAACGTTTCCAGTCCTCTCTGTGTTGCTTGAACTTAAAGATCGCAATCAATCCAGTCCTACAATCGTAGAACAATCGTAGGACTGCAACTGTCAGCTACAAAAGCGATTAAACTAAAGGCTTTTCATAATTTCACTGCTATGTGCTCGACAGGTTTTGAAAAGGTAAGCCATAAAGATGCCTCAATCAGACTCTGGAAAAGTTCGCCTGGGAGGTCGATTGGCACATATCATCTGACTTGGACTGTCGCGCTCCTCACGCGCGCGCTTGTGCCAATTTAGTTCCCATTCCTCGCGCGCTGAAAAACTATATGGAGCCACCTTAAGGCCTGTCCAAACGGGAAATGTTTGACGATCAAACACGATCAAACATTGTTTGGTCACAGGCAGACCACCCTATGTGTTCGTAGTTAATAATTGTTGACAAAGGTCATGTTGAAATCAATGGCGCGTATAAGAAGATATATGGAGAAACAGTAGGTCGGCTTCGATTTACTACAAAATATAGAGTTTACTCTAAATTATTCAATAAAAGTTAAGATGAAATGTCAAATGAGTCTTGTGTCATGTTTTTTTGCCGCCGCGAGCCTTTTGAGGCGTTATTTTGCGAGATTATTTAGCGACCGGTGGTAGAGAGAGAGAAGAGAGAACAAGGCTTGCAAGTCGGCCGCCGCCAGCAGCGACCGACTCCACTTCAAACCGGAATTAACGCCAAACTACTGAAAATCTCACCTATCTGACGACAGCTATCGATCGCTGAGTTGTTGCTCTATCTCTTCGCCAAATTTGAACTTCATCCCTCCAACAGTTTCCGAGAAAATCCATGCTGAATTCGTGCATACGGCTTTCTCAATATGATCGGTGCTCGACTCAGCGACCAGAGAAATTCCGATCACGCCGGCCGTTTCAAATTCACCAATCAGTATATAGTGTACTTTGAACCGCGGCGAGCTGCCACGGGATGCCAAGCGCTGATTGGTGAATTTGAAACGGCCGGCGTGATCGGAATTTCTCTGGTCGCTGAGTCGAGCACCGATCATATTGAGAAAGCCGTATGCACGAATTCAGCATGGGTTTTCTCGGAAACTGTTGGAGGGATGAAGTTCAAATTTGGCGAAGAGATAGAGCAACAACTCAGCGATCGATAGCCGTCGTCAGATAGGTGAGATTTTCAGTAGTTTGGCGTTAATTCCGGTTTGAAGTGGAGTCGGTCGCTGCTGGCGGCGGCCGACTTGCAAGCCTTGTTCTCTCTTCTCTCTCTCTACCACCGGTCGCTAAATAATCTCGCAAAATAACGCCTCAAAAGGCTCGCGGCGGCAAAAAAACATGACACAAGACTCATTTGACATTTCATCTTAACTTTTATTGAATAATTTAGAGTAAACTCTATATTTTGTAGTAAATCGAAGCCGACCTACCGTTTCTCCATATATCTTCTTATACGCGCCATTGATTTCAACATGACCTTTGTCAACAATTATTAACTACGAACACATAGGGTGGTCTGCCTGTGGTTTGGTCATCAAACATGATGACGTGATACCGAGTGTCCAAACGGCATCAAACAGATCCATCAAACATGTTTGATCAACAAGGAGACTTAGCCGCAAGGAACTGGGTCGAGAAGGCAATCGCGCTGTGTTCCAGAAATAAACGGTGCCCATTTTAGATCGTAGAAAGATTTGCCAAAATGAATTGTCGGTCCTACAGGAAGCTTTAAAGACGGCGAAATTAGTTACTCATTGTACAATAGGACAAGTGTAAACAAGGATGACATGGACTGAAGACCAAGTAAGATTGTCAAGTGTTTATGTGTAAAATGCCATCATGTCATAAAATTAAAAATATAAAATTCATTTCATTCCACTTTTGCCTTTGTCCGTTCCGTAGAACAGGCTTAGCTTTCTAAATTTAAAGCCAATAAAATAGATTTCTGAGAAATTCGTGTAGCTGTCGTCATGCTTGCGTGTATTTTGTTTATCGTGTGGCACAAGCTTTCGTGATATCAGTGTTGCGAATACTGTAGTTTTCATCATGGCGGATGGTGTTATTGAGTTGACTGCAGTAAGGGTTAGGCAATGTTTGGCGGCTGCAATGATTATTGAAATGTTAGAAGAGGATGGACGAAGAACAGGAAGACGAGGAAAGACCAGGAGTTGGATTAGAAGAAGGGAAGAGAAGGGATATTTTAACAACATCGTACAAGAGTTGAGGATTGAAGACACCGCGGGTTACAGGGAGATGATGCGAATGACACATGAAGACTTTCTGGCTATATTGAGCCGTATTGAGCCCGATATTACCCCTCGTCAAGTAACTGGTGGCCACAAAGTTATTAGTCCTGCCGAGCGATTAACACTAACATTACGATTTCTTGCCACTGGCGAGACGTACAGGTCTTTAAGTTTCCAATTTCGAATCTCAAAATCAGCAATTTCGTACATTGTGAACGAAGTGTGCCAGGCAATTGAGAAAAATCTTGGTCCTGAGTACCTAAAGTTTCCTTCATCACACGAAGAATGGTTAAATATTGCTTCTCAGTTTGAGCTGCGATGGAACTTCCCTAATTGTATTGGGGCCATTGATGGCAAACACATAATTATGCAGCCACCTGCCAATGCTGGCTCTTATTATTATAACTACAAGCATACCAATTCCATCGTGCTGATGGCTGTTGCTGGCCCAGATTATGAATGCCTGTATGCTGATGTTGGAACCAATGGACGGGTTTCGGATGGAGGGGTGTGGAACAAGTGCACCCTGTCCCAGGGAATAGAAGATGGAAGTGTTTCACTCCCTCCACCAAAGTGCCTGCCATATGGAGTGGCTGAAATACCTCATGTGTTTGTCGGTGATGATGCCTTTGCTTTAAAGAAAAACTTGATGAAGCCATATGCACAGAATGGGCTCACTATGGAAAAGCGAGTTTACAACTATCGACACAGCCGTGCTAGAAGGATATCTGAAAACCTATTTGGAATAGTTACAAACAGATTCCGTGTATTTAGAACAGTCCTGCAATTGGCTCCCAGAACCATTGAGTCCTTGGTCATGACTGGCCTAATACTCCACAACTACCTGAGGAAGAGCCCATCTAGAAACATTTATTGCCCCCAAGGACTCATGAATTAGACTCTGAATCTGACTCTGGAGAGGTGACAAATGGACTGTGGAGACAAGATAGTCCCTTGGATTCCTTTTTACCATTATCTGTCCCAGTTAATGGGCACAATGCCAGCAACTATGCAAAGCAGGTCAGGGATTCTTTCAAAGATTTCTTTGTTAACGAAGGGGCTGTGGAATGGCAGTGGAGAATGATTTAAATTGAACTGTGCTTAAAATAAAACAAGAAAAACCTTTGTTTTAAGAAACAGTAAGCAGGGTCGGCCAGGGTATTTTGGTATACTCTATACAGGGGAATTATAAGTTGGGTATACAGTATTTCATGCTAAAGTTGGACCATTTGTGGATATAAAGACGTATACTGTGTTGTTCCAAATTTTGGTATTTTGCATTTTGTGGGGAAATTTCGGGTATTAGATACATGTTTTCAGGTATATTGGTATACCACTTACCCCCCTGGCCAACCATGTACTAAGGTTTATGCCAAGGTTTATGTAGTCATTGTGTTTGTTTAAGACACCCTAAGGGGCCAGTATTTATTTATGTTGAGGGGGGAAGGAAAAATAATGTTGAGAAGATCAAAATTCCTATAACCCCCCTCCCTCACCAGGCTATAGCGAGTGACCCACATTCTTTATTTCATATTCACATGATGACCCCCAGGCCTTCCCCCGCCTCATATCTCCTCTTATATGCCTTAAGTAATATTATTTAATGTATGTTTTACATAAAATCATACTTGATGACTAGCTACTTTGCACAAGAATTGAACTAACCTATCGTTACCATATCACAAAATCAGCATATCGCGTTGGCCAGTGATCAGTTTTTTGTCATTGTCAACACAAATATAATATCCATGCAAAATATATTACTTTTCCAATGATTTTCCAACAATTGTAAAAGGACTAGTTTCTTGTTGTTATATCATGTTGAATTGCATCTTGGGCTATTGCAGTCACATAATTTTATCATTTAATATACCGAGAAATAGTTTTTTAGCCTTGACCCCACTTCTCCTCCCTCAACATAAATAATGACAGGTCCCTAAATTCAAAAGAAAAACAAGTTGTAAACTTCTGGTATTAATTGTAAACTTAACCTGAACTGAGAGACCTTATGTTTGCTGTGAAATAAGCAATTGTTGCAGCCATATATTAAATGCCTGGTCAGTAATAGGGAAACATGCTTTTTGTGTTGAAATTGAAGCAAAAAATAATGAGCAGGGTCCAACTTTTATTTGGCTGTACATTATGTTCCCATGCGAAAATTAAATCAATTGAACAATAAATTTAAAGTCACCAGTTTGAGCTTTCAGTTCTGAATAATTGTTTTCAGTCTAGCTGTATTTGAAGTGAGTGCAGTTATAAATAAATTTAGTGGTATTTAATATACCATATGCACCCAAAATGCTTATAGAATGATTGTAATATTTTTAATTTACTGTGATTTAACACTTTAACAATTAAAGATCCATGCTAGTGTATAGGAGCCAGCTTACTTGGCCATTCTCATGCTCAGTTGTCAAATGCTGTACTATTTCATCTCATGAGATATTGTTAAAGCATGTTTTTAAATCCTTTGACTCCTAAAAGTCTGTCTGAGGCCTTAGTCGCCCATAGAGCCAGAGCTCATCCCGGTTTCCGTAGCATAAAGGAACTAGGAGTATTGCTACTCCCCCCTGGATGGGATGCTAGTCCATTGCAGGGTTATCCCCCAGGGTGGAGAGAGGCACTGTGAGAGTAAAGTGTCTTGCCTAAGAGCACAAGGCAGCGCCCCAGCCAGGCCTTGAACCCGGGCCATTCATTAGCCCACTGCTTTTCCCGGCTACCTGCCTCTCTATAAATACAGAGGCAGATCTAGACCCTTGAAATACCTGGCATCAAAATTTACAACCCAAAAAATACAAGACTTAAATACCTTATTCAACTGATCAGAAATTTCTTATGCACGTAGCTGAAAAAAGTTCAAGTGAAAATTTTTCTGATCCCCTAGCACTGATTGCAATGCAAACCTAAAACAAAAGGTTTGCTTGGACCCCCCAAAAATATGGGTAGTTTTTAAAGAGCTAAAAAACATATGTGACAGATCTCTTAACCCAAAAGAATACCAAGCGCGAAAATTTTCAACCCCCCAAAAATATGTCAGACCCCCCCCTTATCGTGTATACTTCAAGTACCGGTACCCCCTGGGGCATGTCCCCTCCTCATTCTAAGGATGATTCCCCCCCCGACAGAGTAGAAGGCCTAGTTCTCGACACCTTAATATATATTATAATAAAGTTTCGATATAACGCGCGCTCTGATTGGTTGGAACAGCGTGCTTTATCAGAGTACGGATGCACAGAGTAGCCCGTGACGCCATTCTGCGCGCGCTGGCAAACTGAAAACCTTTCTTGCGCGCGCTTGCAAGCTATGAAAAAAAACTTCATTTCTTGCAATTAAAAGCCAGTTTCTTTGCAAATATGAGCAAAGCTATATTATAAAACAAATAAAAAAGCCAAAACCGTGCTTTGTTCTGTGATAAAGCACTCAAGGAAGTGACGAGAGCACTCAAGAAGTAGGGAGAAGCACTCGCCTGCGGCTCGTGTTCACCCTACACTTCTTTCGTGCTCTCGTCACTTCCTTGCGTGCTTTATCACAGAACAAAGCATGGTTTTGGCTTTTTTATTTGTTAAATATAATAATTCCATGTACAAAGTTATGATGCTGTAAAATTGGCACTCTTAATATTTCAGGCCTAAAACACCTTAATATATAATACAAATAATTTTTTAAATATTTCAAAATATTAAGATCTCTATTTACAAAGTTATGATGCTGTAAAATTGGCATTCTTAATATTTCAGGCCTAAACACCTTAATATATAAATTATATAAACAATTTTTTAAATAATTCAAAATATAAAGAGAGCACTCAAGAAGTAGGGAGAAGCACTCGCCTGCGGCTCGTGTTCACCCTACACTTCTTTCGTGCTCTCGTCACTTCCTTGCGTGCTTTATCACAGAACAAAGCATGGTTTTGGCTTTTTTATTTGTTAAATATAATAATTCCATGTACAAAGTTATGATGCTGTAAAATTGGCACTCTTAATATTTCAGGCCTAAAACACCTTAATATATAATACAAATAATTTTTTAAATATTTCAAAATATTAAGATCTCTATTTACAAAGTTATGATGCTGTAAAATTGGCATTCTTAATATTTCAGGCCTAAACACCTTAATATATAAATTATATAAATAATTTTTTAAATAATTCAAAATATAAAGATTTCCATTTACAAAGTTATGACACTGTTAAATTGGCACTCTGAATATTTCAGGCCTTAACACCTTAATATATGATATAAATAATTTTTTAAATATTTCAAAATATTAAGATCTCTATTTACAAAGTTATGATCCTGTAAAATTGGCACTCTTAATATTTCAGGCCTAAACACCTTTATATATAATATAAATAATTTTTTAAATATTTCGAAATATTAAGATCTCTATTTACAAAGTTATGATGCTGTAAAATTGGCACTCTTAATATTTCAGGCCTAAAACACCTTAATATATAATATATATAAATTTTAAAATATTTCCAAAAATATAAAGATTTCTATTTACAAAGTTATGATGCTGTAAAATTGGCACTCTTAATATTTCAGGCCTAAAACACCTTAACATATAATACAAATAATTTTTTAAATATTTCAAAATATAAAGATTTCCAATTGATTAAATATAAAAACCGATGGCAAGACTTTCAACTAAGTGGCGTTTTTGTTTTACATGTATTACAGCAAGGAGCCCAAAAGTGTGACCACTTTTAATTAATTCGCATTCTTTCGTGCAGATTATCCAATCAGAAGCCGAGGATAGCTTCAAGAAAATTAACTCAAACCGCAAAGCGATCTTGCGGGGAAGACGAATTTGGTTTTTCATCGATACCCGTTTTTGAGGCTTTTACTTCTCAACTTTGGAGTTTTTCGCCTTGAAATCCTACGCTAGACAAATTTCGTAACTCCGAAATGCGAGATATTGACCGCAAAGCAGGGAAATTGATACATCCGCTCAACAGCTGTGTTTTTTGTTTGGGTATTCTCAGTCGATTCACCTGGCCGGGCAACCCTAGCTAGTATAAAGTCCTTGATGTGAGTCCTAAATTTCTATTTCTAATGCATTTTTGCTTATTTTCACTCGTAAATATCACGAAGTTACTGTGTATGTTTTTACTGTCGGCATTTTGGGTTGACGTCTTTCAGTTAGCTAAATAGCGCGTCGTAATATGAACAATGATTCAAACTTTATCGGAAAGGCTGGTATTACCACTGAGCGACTAGTTTTATCGCTTGATTTCCGATAAAATAATTGTCCCCTGGATAAACTATAACCTTCGCTCTTGTGAAAACCCAGGATTGTCATAATTCAATCATCTGATGCAGTTTGGCTGCTGAGTTTCACGATGTCGTGATGTAAATCACGGCCATGCAGGGTCACGACGATGTAAACAGCGGAGAAGTCAGTTAAACGGCGAATTTGTTGCGCAGATAAAACTATTCATCTCAGGACGAGCTAAAATGAATGCCACTGGAGGACCCGAGAATATGAGGTTATAAGTTTGTAATTTCTGGAGGGCTAATAAAGTTTCCGATACTTACATTGTAACTCACAGCATTATTTTGATATTGACTTTCATTGTAATACGAACATTTTGCACACTATAAATAAAGTTGTTACGTGATCTGTTATTGCTAGCACGATTTATTTGTATCGCATGCAGTTACCAGCGTTGAGCTATGTGCTGAGCTGTTTCGACGTAGTCTATCATAGGAGGATTTTTATGGTAAAGTTGCAGGCATACTGCAGAAAGATCCTAACATGCCGCAACAGCTAAGTGAATTGACGACTTTTATCAACGCGCAAAACTCCGTCGCCATCGCGCGATAGGCTAACCTCAGGAAAGTTACTAGGCTGCTGTGCAAGTATAATATTTGTAAAGAATATAAATATTTTCTAGTCAGTTTTGGCGTTGAAATTAGACGCTAAAATAATTTCTCCGAAATGCGAAATTCTACGGTATCTAATCGAAGTAAATGCACTTGCCAGTCGAGCGGCAGTTCCTTGAGTGACTTTTCGCGCTTCTTTGTTTACATCGTGAAACTCGACAAGTGAACTGTTGCATCAGATGCCTTGTTAAATTATGACCACCCTGGGTTTTCACAGGGGACAATTATTTCTCAGAAATCAAGCGATAAAAACTGTTCGCTGAGATGTACAGCAGCCTTTCCGAAAAAGTTTGAACCACTGTTTATATTTCGACGCGCTATAACAAGTCAACCGCTACATCTTTGCTAACTGAAAGACGTGAAGCCAGAACGCTGACAGTAACCTCGTGGTATTTACAAGTAAAAGTAAGCAAAAATGCATTTATGCTGGCGGTAGAAATTACTTACACTTCGAGCTTTTAGCCTTCATACAGTGAGCTACACTTGCTCGGCGGCCCGTTCGACTGAGAACAGTTACAATTTTACCGCAAAAAAACACGTTATCGATTTCTCCGATTTTCGCATTTCAATTTGCAAAACTTGTCTACTGAAAGTTTTCAAAGCCAAAAACTCCGAAGTTGACGAGTAAAAGCCTGAAAAAACAGGTATCCGTCCACCACACTTTTGGGCTCCTTGCTGTAAGTTAAAAACTGTGATACTGGGGAGTCTGGCTAGACTGTAGCATTCCCATGTATGAAGAGCCTGAGCTGCATTCATTTGGAGAGTACTGAGTAAAGCCAGGTGTCTGGGAATGCCCCCCAAGTTCCAGTTCAAACAAAATGTCACTTATACGTTTCTCCGCTATTATCCTCGTTCTTTTATCAAAGTTCGCCAGTTTTTCTGCTACGTACAGGGAAAAATGGCATTGCTTTTTTACTTGTGGACTCGGCAATGGTTCTTTGAGGACGTTCAGGCATCTGTCCAACACTTCTTGCTTTTTCGTCATAAGCTCCTTTTCTGCTTTTCTTTTGGAAGGTTTTGTTGGTGTTGGTTTTTGGTCGGTTACCTGGTTTTCCTTGTCATTTTCTTCGTCGTCGTCTTCTACAGGTATCGCGTCCTGTCCTTCGATCGAGGTTTGGAGGTTGTCTCGGCTTTTTCCAGCTCGTATGACTGGTAACAGGAACTGTAGCTTCTCCCAGTAAATCCAGGTCGATTTGTAGTTTTCTTCAACACCTTGTCCAGATTTTTTCTGGTTCGTCTTAGTAACTTCGCGGATAAGCTGTGATCTCAGCCCAGCGATCTTATATTTAATGTCGGAAATGGGAATGTTCAGCTGTTTGTTTAATTCCTCGTAAGCCATATCTCGTTTGTCTTTCAGATGGTACTCCTTCGCACAACAATCCCATAGGCAGGTTTGCTGCTCAAGCAGATCTATTAACGTGTTAACTTCTTCATCTTTCCACTTTCTTGCTTGCTTCCGTCCGGTCTCCTCACTAGCCGCCATTATGAAAAAAGTTAATTATTGTCAAACAGATGTGGTTTCTATGGATACGAGTCAATGATCGAGCCCAGAACGCATGCGCGCATAAAACATGTTTGATAAAGCCGTCCAAACGAACAAATGTTTGACGATGTTTGATGAAATGTTTGACGGCGCTCAAATTTTATCAAACACAATCAAACACGATCAAACACGATCAAACAAGGTGTCCAAACGAAAAAATGTTTGATGACCAAACAATGTTTGATCGTGTTTGATCGTCAAACATTTCCCGTTTGGACAGGCCTTTAAGTGCTACCGGTTTCTCGCGATCTGATTGATCTTGAGGAATTTCATTTTCAGGTTGAAATCGTTACATGCTGGAAAGCGCAAAGCAGGTAAGTCCTGGGTTTGTTCTCGCAATACGTAAGTGAACTGATCGAGGAATATTGTCAATAGAGTGAAATTGCCCTATGTCCTAGCTAATTGCGACTCGTCCTGTGGCATTTTCTTGTAAGACATGCTGGAAACATATTTTCTACACGCCTATTCATATCGTTTTGTAGTGGCGCTGTGCTGTTGAACTCCAAGAAAGATTGTGTTGTGTAACAAAACTTTCATTGCTCTTCAGTTTAAGTGGCTACAATAGGTTCTTATACGGCTACATTCTGAGTCATAGACTTTTATTGAGATATTTTACCACCTAATTTAAGTAAACAAAAGGAATCACGAAATGTCTCCGTTTGGTTTTTGCAGGCGTGATTCATCGAAGTGAATTTCGGCCTGCGGAGATCATGAATTATATAGAGAAAGTAGAGAGTCTGGAACCAAGTGTGAAGGGTCGCCATAGCAACCAGACTTTCATTGAACTTCATACAAATGACAAAATCGCCGTGTCTCTTGATGTGAAGTGAGTACAAGAAATTTCAAACCGCTGTAATGGAATGACTGAACGCTCATATTTTACTGTGATTAAAGTACTCTTATTGCTGCTATGAGGTGAAACAGCTATCAACGATCAGAAAAACGATCATACTTGAAAGACGGATTTCCTGTGGTTTTCTATGAAATAAAAAAGGCATTTAGTCAGATGACGGGTTACCCACAATACATTCCTGGGGGGGGGGGGTGGGGAGCAAAAGCATTTTCCATTTTATCGTAACCCTACATAGCAGTCTAATGACCATAATGATGACGATGTTGGTGATGAAAACATATTTGGGAAAATGGGAGTTTTAGTAAGGCAAAAGCAGTAACGGATTTTTGTGCTTCTTATTCAACGCTATCAACAATGATTTCTTCGTTTCGTTTTAGAAAAGCTGCGCTTACGGGACTTCCAATAGAAATAATAAGAGGCAGCGAAACTCCAGTGGTATGTACGTTATGATATTGCAGGTGAAAAACGTGGAGGACAACTCAGGATGAAGAATCCTACTTTGTTATCCAATGCAATTTCAATTTCTAATATGTTTCAGTTCAATCGACATTATTCCTCCTTCAACGTTCTTGCAGCTGTCTTACTTAGCTCATTTTAAGGGATAAAATGAACTATAAAGACCTAAAGTCGAACCGAAGGGACAAAAAGAAGAATTTTAATCTTACATCGGACCGAGCAAACTGTCCGTAATATAACGAAGTGTCTCCATTAAAGGCGTGTCCGTAAAAGATGTTTTACGGTAAAAATAAATATGGTAACTCCAAAAATTTTGAAGATCATGTTTTAGTAAAAACATGTAAAAACATTATTTTAAGGGATCACCCTGAAATGTATTCATTAAAGAAACGTCATGTGCGTGTTGCAGGCCGTCAGATATGACCCTGGAGGTCACTATCACTGCCATTATGACTCACACCCAGTCCACGCAGCGGATTCTTGCTGCGATCGTCGCTCCCTGGACAATTGTCGCATCTGCAGGTCAGTCAGGCTCAAATGTATGGTTTGTATATGTTACCGACCTACCAACTGCGCCGCCAATACTGTTCTGGCATTGTTCCGGCATCTACTGCCGGTATCAGGCGTGCCCGTGTCCTACGAGAACCAATTGAATCTCGATAATAATTCTTGCCTTCAGGGGAACACAAAGCCGTTCTGTTAGTTTAAGTAAAGCAGGCAGAACCCATATCTGTTGGAGTTAGTTTTTGATATTCTACTGTGTTTGTTGTAGCTACTCGCGATAAGTCAGAAGCTCGTAAATATTCTATCTTTTGTTTATTCCAGGCGACCTCAGCTGTGCGCAGTTGGCTGCTTTTAATTTTGCTCTCCACATCATATTCCAGCAGAGATGAATGATATTCATTTGAATTGATAATAATTTAGTGAAACATATTGGCGGTAACAATTGTTTGTGCGAGGAATAATTTCCAGCAAAATGAGTTCAACCCGAATGTTTAAGCCCCTCCCCTACCCCCCCCCCCCCAATGCATATCATTTGCACTAGTTATCTGGTACAATAGCTCAGTCAGTTACTAGGCTACAACGCGCCTTGATTATAGTATTCTGCTCATTCATGGTCCGCAGGTATATAACTATCCTGTACTTTCTCAATAATGTCGAGGAAGGAGGACAAACAGCTTTTCCAATCGCCGACAATGAAACATTCAACCATGAGGTATCTGAAAACTTTGCGGCAATGCCTAAGATTAATTAATGTGCAGCTGTTTTCAAACTGGTGCGAAGAAAAGTGGAGCTAGAAAAACTTTGGTTAAGAGGGTAGCAAAGGGGTGCATGGAGTTGGGGGTTCGTGATCTCGTCTTACGCACAACTTTTACCAAACTAACGCATCCCGTATAGTTTACCCAATCACGTGTAAATCAACTTTATTTATATAGACACGGTTGTGCTAAAGGTGATTCCCTTCAATTGCATTGCGCATTCTTTCTGCGCATCATTTTTTTGCGTGATTAGCGCGCGCACCTTCGGAACTTGATACGTGTCTACGAAAGCTGAGCAGGTCAGAGGAATGACATGTCCTTGTCTCTTAAATGAGCTCGGCGACCCCCATTTTTAATACATAGATTCAAATGGCACACGGTCGAGTACAATATATCGCGATTTCAAGAAAAGTTGAAAATTCTGCTTTGAGATATTTCTATTTAAATGCGGAAAAGAGCACGTCTTTAGCCAGCAGGTTATATACGCACGCGGCAAATTCTTTAATTTTTTTCACATCCTTAATTTCTGTTCAACTAAAATAGTATACAATGCACGATAAATGTCTATTTTGTTGAACTGCTCCAATATTTCAATACAAGGAATGACTTTTAGAGCAATTTTAGTTCTCGTTTCTGATTATTAGGGTTTCTCAGGAAAACCTTGCGGGTCGTATAGTTGCTATCAATAGCTATCCATGTTATGCCAAAACAAGCTCGGTGACCACTATTTTTATTGCAATTTTGAAATGTTCTAAACATAAGTACCAGTTGGACCAAGTCTTAGAAAATATTCCCTCTATTTCGATGGAACCACCTTAAAGCTACAAGATTGTAGGGCCCTTATAACTGAAACAAATACATCATGTACATCGCGTTAGAACTTACTTTTTTTGAAGTTTAGTTTCCAAATTGGTGATTTTATTAACACGTACTAAAATTTTCTAGGGGAATCTATTCTCAGGAAAGAAATTATATTTATTTCCCTTTTTCTTTTAAAGTCTGCTTTTAGTGTAGAATTTAATTTTTATTTTTGTTATTTTAGTGTGGTATTGGAATTAATTGCAGCATTTAAATGGTAATTTCGGTAGATTTCTGCGGTTGTATAAATTCTTGCGGAGTCTAATTTTTCGAATAGTAAAGAAATACATAAACATAACAACCGACAAACTTTTCGTTGCATACAGCCTAAATGTACATACTTGAAGGTCCTTTTTGGAATCTACAGGCAAACCCAAAGTATGCACCATTGCCGCCATAATCAACTGCCAAAATTTTCTTCAACAAATCATTGTTATTATCGTTAAAACCTTGCTCGGCAGAGTCCAAACCAAAGAACGCCTAACCTGTACATGTAAATACTCTTTTTCCTTCCTCTTTTTCCGCCCTGGTACGAGGTTGAAACTTTCTCTATCGTTTCCATGGTGCCCGGCTAAATAAAACCTAGTCGAAACAAAATACTGATATAGTAGAGTGCGAAAAATATTTTTTAATTAGCAGTGTCTTGGGTTTTAGCAACCATTTTCTGCATTCTTATTCTTGCAGACGTGGGCACGGAAATCCAACTACCTATCAAATTTGAGCGCCTACTGTTTAAAGGCTAACATCAATGTTACACCGAAACGAGGCACCGCGGTTATGTGGTATAATCACCTGATTGATCAATCAACAGGCTGGCTTTCGAGCCTCGACTCCATGTCATACCACGGAGGATGTGATGTCATCAAGGGCCATAAGTGGATTGTAAATAACTGGATTAACATCATTGGAAATAACTGGGACGATTTACGGACGTGGAGTGACAAACATTCTAGAATAACTGACTGAGAGACGGGTTAACCCAACCTCTATTTAACCTTAAGACATGTGCTGTGCTAATTTCGAGCACCTGATGAAACAGCGATTAATACGACTATTCAAATTAATAAAACCTTTTATTTTTCTCTTTTTATTGCGCTTTTCGTAAATTAGCAAATCTCTTTGCCTATTTTCCATTTACTAGTTAGGATTTTTTTAAAAGAAACTCTAGAGATCTATCCTGACAATAAATTAGCTGTCGGTTGCCGTTAGTCATTCTTTTACTATTTATTAAGTGCAAACTTGCCAGTTTTCTTGCATGGCACCTTCAAGAGATAAAGACTTTAATCCCGAGACGGGAGTTTCTAAAGAAGCCAGCAACACACACATGATCAACTTCCATTTCATTGTCCTATTAAGCTTTAGCAATGCTCCATAGCTGTGTACGTGTTTTTCTATATCTTCTAAGGTGAAATTTGGGAGATTTCTTTTTCTTGTTTTGAGTTAACGTCATTATCGCAACTGAATCTCATTCCGAGGAGCCCCTTTGTGACAGAGTATCATCCGTTTGAACCTCTCTTGTTAGCTTGTACTACGAAAAGCGTACAATATCGGGTTTAGACATAAACTGCAGACGAACAGAAAAGCCATTACAGATGAATTAACAGAGTACACTTTAGAGCCCATGCGCTCGCCACCTCCAGATGCTACTACCGTGTAAAAAACTGCAAGTGGTCCATAACCAAGAGAAAATGCTATTGTTGCTAAGATCAATGTGAAAACAAGTTTCTTTTTCTCCGAGCTTTTCTGTCCATCGGTTTCTGGGCAAATCGTTTTAGTAAAGTACAGTCCGTTGATCAGAGATCCATAACAATAAAGCATTACTGCAAGTGGCGTGTAAGTTCAAACTGCAGCGTTTATGATCACATAAACTTTAAGCGCTAGATTCATATGTAAACTCCAGGGACCAGTACATCTAGAATGCGATTCGCTCCATTCCTGGAAAAAGAAAAGGAGCAAATTCCCGAGAACACTTGAGACCCAAATTAGAGCGATTTCCTTCTTGATGTTTTCTTTGTTTAGCCGTAATCCTGTTTTGAAAGGTTTCAGCAAAGCGTGGTGTCTTTCTATTGCAAGCACTGTTAGAGCATACGCCGAAACTACTATGGCAATTTCATTGAGCGCTAAGAACGTGCAAGCAAACTTCCCAAATCCATTACTCAGATGTCCACTGCTACTGGAGAAGAAGAACAGTGGACTTATTGAAATGGTGATAGCGTCGGTGAACGCCAGTTTCACTAAAAGGTAGTTGGTTGTTGTGTGCATCTCTCGAGTTTTGTGCACAATTCGAATGACCAGCGCATTTCTGACGAATCCAATGGAATGATTGTCAGAAAGAGGACAAATTCTAAGCTATCTACATCAACCATGATGTTTAGCAAGGTATAATTTTTATTATGTATTGCCTTAGAAAACTTTCCTCGGTGAAAAATATCATGCACCTGTTTGTGTACGACGTTTATTATCTTCAAATTTTAGCCTTATTTGGTAAAATTTGGTTTATGGTAGCTGAATTATGCTAAACGCACCAGCATTTTGCTGATAATTGCTAGTTGTAGCAGGTTAAATAATAAGTGCCCATTGTTTTTTGGTGTATACGCGAGCCCTTTGGCAGCCTCTAAGGATGTAGACTGCGAGCAGTCTCTCTTTTGCTCTAAAATCCGTGCTGAACGAAGCGAAAATAGCGAGCGTGAGCGAGCGAGATTTTGGAGCGGCGAGCGGCGAAGCCGCGAGCCGCGAGTAGCGCGGGCGCGGGCGCGGGCGCGAAGAGCGAAAAGAGTTCGTTCTCGGGTTATTTCTGACGCACGCTTTATGCGAGCAGATCTTTATTCTTCACGATTCGCAGCTGATTAAGCTGGTGAAGTAATTATTATCAACGTTTTACCACCATTGTAGAATTAATATCAGTTTCAAATTCTAATATATCCGCGTGTCGCTTTAAAAAGTGAAAACAAAACAAAATAATTAAACGCTCAGGGACAAGCTGAAGAATGATTATTTTTCTTTCTCTACAGCATCATTTTTACATCAACTGATATTTCCATGATAGCTTCCTCTTTTAAGTGCCTGTCGAAACGGTAAAAAGATAGCCTTCAATTTACTAAGACCCATTCAGGACAGGATTTCAGTTGGGTGAAGCTGAGATACTCCCCGCAGCGTTAGACAGACAAGGTCCACCAAAACGAACAACCTCGATCGCTAGTATAATCACCTTCAACACGTTGGCCGTGCCTGCTTGCTACTCTTCGCTGGTCCGGAGGGATCGTAGAAATTCTGTTTTTAATACAATGACAATGCAAGCCTTATGTTAACTGCCAATGTTATACTAAGAACAGAATTTTCACGATCCCTCCGAGACCAGCAAAGCGTAGCAAACAGGCATGGCAAACGAGTTGATTCCAAAGCACACAAACATGAAGAATACAGACAAACGAAATGCTCCTGAAATGAGCTGGCTGTCAACAAATGATGCGGCAATGAAAATTTCGGAGACGAGTGCAGAAGTCTCCTATACTTTTGTTTGTATTTCGCGCCCTTAAAATGACTCAATGCGCATGAGATTTTCAGGGATAGTTCAATACATGTAAGACTTGAGAACACAAGATTTAAAAGAAAATTCTTCGACTAGTTTTTGAATAAAAGCTTTCGTAACAAAGACGTTGCTTCTCTGTGTAAAATGAGCATATTTAAGACATTACTTCTGATTACCTTATTTGAAATCTAGTGAAGCAAACCGGATAAAACCATCAGGAAAAGTAGCTGTCTGCTACACCTATGACATATGGTGAAAACAATGTTTCAGTCTGTCAGGATAACACTGGTACCGATGAAACAATGGAAAATAACATAAATCTGTAATTTTTTACTGGAAAATATTTAATCCGTTTTTTTTTTCGAAAACGTTCTCATAGAATTTTTCAAACTTTGCAGTCTTGAAGGTCTACACCTATAAGTCGTTTTAAAAGTTTAGGTCTAGATGTCGAGAAAATTGCTGATATACAAAAATCATGACGTCATCGTTTCGTTGCTGTGGTATCACCGATGTCAATCAAACCTAATTTTCTGACAAGTTCATTCAGTCTCTAGTAAATGTGCGAAGCAGCTTGCCCCACCGATCTCAGACAGTAAAGTATTAGCCGTTCAAAGTTGGGATGGTGTGCCTCGGAAAAATCCAGATGAGCCACCTTAAATTTACATGCTTTTTTACATGTAAAGGAGAAGATGTAAATTTGTTGTAAAAACTGATTTACAAGGTCCCCTTTAACTATTATAACTTGAAGAACCATGTAAATAACATGTAAATTTTCTGGAACAAATTTACAGTATCTATTTGGTAAATATCACGTAAATTGTTTAAAACAAAACATGTAAATAACATGTAAATGAGAAATATGGTGCTGTCCTATACCCTGTAAATAAAATGTAAATTTGGTGGCCCAAATCCTATTAAAAAACATGTAAATCCAAAAAGGGAGACTGCCCACACCATTTAAATAGCATGTATATTGAAAAAGGGAGCCTGTATGAACCCCGTAAACAACATGCATGTTTACAAATCAAAGGAAGGAAACTGCTTAGATCCTGTAAATAACGTGTAAATGGAAAAAGGAAGGCTGCTAAGAATATGTATGTAATATGTGAAGTAAAAAAATTGGCAAATCAAATTTATCGTCATAGTGTAGGGAGTAGTCACCTAATCTCTCGAGCCTTATGCTCATGCGTAAACACTTGACTTCCAGGTCGAATTGGAATTTGGAAGTGTTGATTTTTATGGAGACTCAGGCCACTTAAGGCATGGTTACGCCCCAATTTGCATAAAATCTACTCAACTGATCATAACTTGGGGACATTTGCTGAAAAGCTCTCAAACTTGGCACCCATTTAGATCTTGATAGCCTTCACTCAATGTTTAGCCTTAAGTGCCTAACGCTTGTGTCACGTGACCAGTGAAGAATGATTAACGGTTTAAATCTTTAGAGTAAAATGGGGACTATAAATGAAACAAAATTAAATCATTTTGGGTGTCATTCTTTTTACATCCTAACAGCTTGTAATGAATTCGCCTTGTGAGGTGGTCTCTTTTATTTATATAAGAAATTATTAAAGCATTAATAAAGTCACGTGACCTATTTTCATCATTTTCAGGATTCCTACTTAGTGTGGCGACTTTATGATGACCCCTTAGCATGTAAAAGAATGACACCCGAAAAGATTTAATTCTATTTCATTTTATATTCCTCATTTCACTCTGAAAATTTTAATTGGTATTAAGCCTTTACTAGGGCACATGACCCGACTGATTGACACTTGAAGTCAAAACTAAGTTAGGGTCATCAGTTTTTCCACAGTTGCCAGGTTCGAAAGTATTTCGACAAATTCCCGCAGAGTGACGACATTTGGGTAGATTTTATGCAAATTAGACCCAAACCATGCTTAAGTGGCCTGAGGACGGAGGAAAATTTGGAAAACCCTGGAAAAAACCTGGGAGCAAGGAGAGGACCGACAACAGGCTCATCCCACTTGCCAACTACTGGAACCGAACCCGGGTCACAGAGGTGGAAGGCGTGTGCTCTCATCATTACGCCAGACTTGCTCCCTACAAACGTAAAAAAAGGGTGATTGTAGGGAGAAAGTGAAAAAGGGAGATTGCCTAAACAATCAGACTTGAAGGACGGATTTCCTGTTGTTTTGTAAGAATAAAAAAAGGCATTTAGTTAGTTGTATTGACGGGTTATCCACAAAACATTCCTGGGGGGAAGCAAAAGCAGTTTCCATTTTATCGTAACTCTACATAGCAGTCTAATGACCATGATGATGAAGATGTTGGTGATGAAAACATCTATAGGAAAATGGGAGTTTTAGTAAGGCAAAAGCAATAACGGATCTTTATGGTTCTTATTCAACACCAACCTCCCTCCCAAAAAGGGAAAAAGTCCTGGGAACGAGGTTGATTCAACACTATCCCCCGTTCGAATTTTTCAGTGTCAATGCCATTGTAATGGGTTCTTCGTTTCGTTTTAGAAAAGCTGGGCTTACTGGACTTCCAATTGAAATAATAAGAGGCAGCGGAACTCCAGTGGTATGTATGTTATGATGTTGCGGGCTACGATCACTGAAAACCTGGCGGATAACTCAGGATGAAGAATCCTACTCTGTCATCCAATGCAATTTTAATTTTTAATAAGTTTTCAGTTCAGTCGATATTCTTCCTCCATCGACTTCTCAAAAGTTCTTGCAGATGTCTTACTTAGCTCATTTCAAGGGATGAAATGAACTAAAAAGAACTACAGTTGAACCTGTTTTGATATGGACAGCGAAGGGACAGGAATGTCCTTGTTACAGTATGGTATAAGAAGAATTTTGATCTTTACTCCATCGGACCGGGCAAACTGTCCGCACTAACGAAGTGTCTCATTACATGATAGCTCCAAAATTTCTTTTTCATAACACTGAAGATCAGATCATGTTCTAGTGAAAACATTATTTTTAAGGGATCACTCGGAAATGTATTCATTAAAGAAACGTCACGCGCGTTGCAGGCCATCAGATATGACCCTGGAGACCACTATCACTGCCATTATGACTCACACCCAGTCCACGCAGCGGATTCTTGCTGCGATCGTCGCTCCCTGGACAATTGCCGCATCTGCAGGTCAGTCAGGCTCAAATGCATGGTTTGTATATGTTACCGACCTACCAACTGTGCCGCCAATACTGTCCTCGGATACTGTTCTGGCATTGTTCCGGCATCTACTGCCGGTATCAGGCGTGCCCGTGTCCTACGAGAACCAATTGAATCTCGATAACAATTCTTGCCTTCAGGGGAACACAAAGTCGTTCGAGTTAGATTAAGTAAAGCAGGTATACGTAGAACCCATATCTGTTGGAGTTAGTTTTTGATATTCTACTGTTTGTTGTAGCTACTCGCGATGAGTCAGAAGCTCACAAATATTCTATCTTTGTTTCTTCCAAACGACCTCAGCTGTGTTCAGTTGGCTGTTTTTAATTTTGCTCTTCACATCATATTCCAGCAGAGATGAATGATATTCATTTGATAATAATTTTTGTGAAATATATGAGCGCTAACAGTTGTTTGTGCAAGGAATAATTTGTGGCAAAATGAGTTTAACTCAAATGTTTAAGCCCCTCCCCTCCTCCCAAAATAGCATATCATTTGCACTAGTTATTTGGTACAATTGCTCAGCCAGCAAATAATTACAAAACGTCTTATAGTATTTTGCTCATTCGTGGTCCGCAGGTACATAACTATCCTGTACTTTCTCAATGATGTCGAGGAAGGAGGAGAAACAGTTTTTCCAATCGCCGACAATGAAACATTCAACCATGGGGTATCTGCAAATTTTGCGACAATGCCTGAGATTAATTAATGTGCAGCTGTTTTTAAACTGGTGCGGAGAAAAATGGAACTAGAAAAACTTTGGTTAAGAGGGTAGCAAAGGGGTGGAGGTGGGGGTTCGTGATCTCTTCTTACGCCAATTTTTACAAACCTCACACATCATGTATACTTTTTCCAATCACGTGTAAATCAACTTTATTTATACACGGTTTTGCTTAAAAGCCTGTAGAGCTGTGTAACTGAAACAAATATATCACATATATCGCCGTAGAACTTACTTTTTTTGAAGTTTAGTTTGCAAATTGGTGATTTTATTTTAGGGATTAATGATGTCAAATTTTTCCATTTATATTTACACATATAGAAATTTTCTGGGGGGCCTATTTTCAGGAAAGAAATCATATTTATTTTACTTTTCTTAAAGTCTGCTTTTAGCGTGAAATTAATATTAGCATTTAAATGGTAATTTCGATAGATTTCTGCGGTTGTCTAAATTCTCGCGGAGTCTGTTTTTTGCGAATAGTAAAGAAATACATAAAAATTACAACTGACAAACGTTTCGTTGCATACAGTGCATAAATGTACGCACTTGAAGGTCAGTCCTTGAATCTGCAGGCAAAACCCAAAGTGTGCACCATTGCCGCCAATTAAAGGATTAGCGTCTTTATTTAATATTTACTTGTCTCTGCTTTAGCAAATCTCTCTTGATTAAGCGTCTTTATTGACCTTTTGTAACTTACACTTCACCGTTCACTTGGCTAGTTATCATGCAGTTTTATGGCAAAAAAGGTCTTGCCCTAGCCTGAATTTCAGCCGTCTCCTCTGGTCGCTCACTCCCGAGAGAGACGTCTGAATCTTTTAGCCGCTAATGCCGTCCAGTGACGTCACTGTCCAAAAACCAGACAGCGGTGTTGATTGGCTGATTCTCAATTATTCGCATGAATTATTTCATTAATTATTCAAAGTGCGAGGAATGTTTACAAAGTGGCGGCTGCGGGGATTCCACTTTGTGCGAAGGCTTTCAAAGAAGCAGTATCGAATCTTGGGTTAACTAACTGAGTAATATACCCCGAACAGGCAAACGCTCTCTTTCACTTCCTGTCGAGGGAAAATGTTTTCGTTAATCTTCCGACGAGCTATGGGAAATATATGATTTTCCAGATTGCACCACTTGTTGCAAGTGAACTCTCCTAATCGTGTACACAATTTGAAGCACACTGTATCATTATTGTTATTTCTCCCTTGGTTGCTCTCATGAATGACCAAGTGGGACGTAGAAATCCTGTTTTGTGTAGAAAGCCACGTTTTTGCGAAGGCGGCGAAGAGTTTGAAAACAAGTGAAGGTAAATTATCTTGAATTGCAGCCGATACGTTTCTCAGAATATTTTTAGCAATTCCTGGAACTCTGCAGTATTATTAAATTCGATGTTTTATCGAGGATTCTTCTATTTTGTTGTATTTATTTCATTGAATCATCAATCGATTCAGAAAGAAAACGGACCATTTTAACGTTGGAACCTTAAAGAACACTCGACCGTCGATAAGTGGGATTTGGAAAACTTATAGCGGAGAAATCCTGTTTCGTACAGGAAGCCACGTTTTTGCGAAGGAGGCGAAGAGTTTGAAAGCAGGTGAAGAAAGCGCTTTGCACGATGAAGTGAGGATTGAACGCGATTCGTTTTTTGAGGTAAAGCAATTCTTATTTGAGTAAACGCTTTTTTAAGCAAAGCAGATCTCTTCTGAGTCAAATATTACCTAAAAATAATTGTTGTAAGCTTAATTCGTTCTCCGTTTCATTCATGACGAAGATTTAGGGAGCTTCACGGATGCGTCACTGACGTCCATCACGGTCACTTATCCGACACGCGTTTCACCAACGACCAAGATATTTGTGTTTAATTCACTTTTGGCCGTTAAACCACTGCATGCGCTTTACCCGCAGCACTTCACTTTCCAATGGAAACCACTAGTTTAATAGTTGCGATGGAAAGCATAACACAGAAGCAAAACAAAAGGTACTTGACCCTTGCCATCGAGCGACAGACGTGCGTCCATCATCGACTCGAGGGCTGCAAAAGCTAAATTTTTCGCGGGAACAGAAATAATTCGCATAAATTAACATTGCTTCGCCGTGACGTCACTGGACGGCATTAGCGGCTCATTGATTCAGACGTCTCTCTAGGGAGTGAGCGACCAGAGGAGACGGCTGAAATTCAGGCTAGTCTTGCCCACGTTTAGCGGCTGTTTGAGAGACGCCTAACATAATCAATTGCCAAAATTTTCTTCAACGAATAAGACTGCCTTGCGCGGTAGAGTAGAACGCCTAATACGCCTAATACTCCTTTTCCTTCGATCGCGCACGATAAATCACTTAAGACATAAATAAATAAATAAAAATAATAATGATAATAAATAAATAAATAATAATGATAATAATAATAATAATAATAATAATAATAATAATAATAATAATAACAACAATTTTCTCGAAAATTAGCTGCATAGCCTACGTTCGCGCCCTATGCATGCTATTTAACAATTATCCTGCGAAATAGCGCGGAGTATCACCTGATACTTAGCCGACGAGGCCGTAGGCCGAGTTGGCTAAATCATGCAGGGGATATTCCGCAAGATTTAGCAGGATAATTGTTTTCTTATTCAACAAATTTCCATCGACTACCATTTTCAGAACGAGAAAAACTACGGCTCTATGATGAAAACGCTAAAAGCTAGCAACACATAAGCTTAAGCTTAATAAAAATCAAAACAGAACTTCAAGAAATCGAAGTTTACTACCGTTCACTTAAAAAGACTTATTTACAAACTCGTGTTTGGAAATGACAAGACAAAGTAAAAAAAATATTGCTACCTTACCGAGAATAAGTCCTCTTCCTGTGAAATAAGTCTTTTCAACTTAAGTGTTTACAACTTTCCGTGAGCAAGTGTGCTGCTTCATTCGCAATAGCATTTTCTTGGTTGAGTTCTCACTATGAAAATTCCAAGTCAACCTCTGGAAATCTTTGTGAGCTGAATCTTTGTTGTCTTTTTGAGAGCATTTAGTCGTGGAAAGTTTCTTCCAGGGAGTTAAAATTTCCGGAGAACACTGCTAAAACTTCCTCGCTTTTCAAAATGGCCGCCAAACAAGCAATGAAAGAAAATCTGCAGTGCACTTTCAAATATGGTCATTTACGTATATCGCAGGATATCTGTCATGTGCGGATGACAGATATTGAGGGCTTCCTTACCATATATGGGCATAGTGACAATTTGTTGACTAATAATTAGGGATATGGCATATATACGTCTCGCACCACAATAATAGCTCAGCCTGCGCGCTAGCGCGTCAGCGGAGCACCATTGCTAAGCAAATTTGGTAACCTATCAAGCCAAGAAATTTTGGTAGTGACGTAATAGTCACTTGACCGTCCATACGTCCATCCGCCGCACCACAGGCTCACCAATATGAAGTGGCACACACTGGATATAACACTGTGCTGAATCCCGTGTTTTTGGCGCGAAATCGCATGGTGACCCGCGTTGTAGCAAAACAAGCAAAGACAACAAAAGTCAAAAACAAATTTGTTAATGGAAAAAAAGTTCAAAAGAATACTCCGTTGGCTTTTTGGTGGAAGGCGAAAAGTTCAATTAAGGCGAAAAAATTAGGCGATAAAGTTCAGGCGAAAAGTTCAAATTTGCTATGTCGGTTCCGTGTTGGGAACTTGGTCGGCACACCGCTGGACTTCGCAGCATTTCGCAGCGGTTTCGACGCCAAATATAGCAGAGCTAGTGCTTTTGGGGTTTTTCTGTCCACAACCATGGTTTTTGCGGTGGTCTGAACACATTTTGCCAGGAAACACATTAGCATTTTCATGTTGATAGGCAGCCTGTCATGAAGAAAGAAATAAGTAATAAAATGAACATTCGAGGTTAACAATGAACGCTCATGGCCTTGTGGACTAATCGCCGGCACCACGCCGTCGAGCGGAGTTCGACTCTCAGCAAGGACATGATTTTTTAGGCTTAGCTAAATCTATATATTAAAATATGGCCATATCTATATCAGATAGGGGCACGGAAATACAACTGCCTATCAAATTTGAGCACCAATTTTCTAGGGGAATCTGTTCCATGTCAATTCCACAAAAGTTATTTATAGACTGGCTTTTGAACGGAAGCCTGTTTCCCGAAACTTCCGCATCAATACCATTTCCCTTGTTTTTCGAAGTCGTTTTCATCGACAAAACGTAAGACCACTTGGTCCGCCATTACAAGCAAAATTTTGAAGGGTACTTCAAACAACAGATCGAGGTTGCCTTTATGTGGACGTCCTGAATTCAGACTTCCGTTGCAAATGGCCGTCTAAAAATAACTTTTCCGAACTTGACATATCCCAAAGCCTGGTCTGGCAGTGTCCCTCTCTGTCCCCTTATTTTCTCTTGAATTTACTTTTATTTTTGTTATTTTAGTGTGGTATTGGAATTAATTGCAGCATTTATAATTAAATGGTAATTTCGGTAGATTTCTGCGGTTGTATAAATTCTTGCGGAGTCTTATTTTTTTCGAATAGTAAAGAAATACATTAACATTACAACCGACAAACTTTTCGTTGCATACAGCCTAAATTTACGTACTTGAAGGTCCTTTTTGGAATCTACAGGCAAAACCCAAAGTATGCACCATTGCCGCCATAATCAACTGCCAAAATTTTCTACAACAAATAATTGTTATTATCGTTAAAACCAGGTTCGATAGAGTCCAAACCAAAGAACGCCTAACCTGTGCATGTAAATACTCTTTTTCCTTCGATCGGGCGCAATAACCACTTTTTAAAAACTTTCCTCGCCTTGTCCCCAGGGTATTTTCGGTTTTCAATATGGCGGCGCTCCGGGCCCTGGGACGAGGTTGAAACTTTCTCTATCGTTTCCATGGTGCGCGTCTAAATAAAACCTAGTCGAAACAAAATACTGATATAGTAGAGTGCGAAAAATATTTTTTAATTAGCAGTGTCTTGGGTTTTAGCAACCATTTTCTGCATTCTTATTCTTGCAGACGTGGGCACGGAAATCCAACTACCTATCAAATTTGAGCGCCTACTGTTTAAAGGCTAACATCAAGGTTACACCGAAACGAAGCACCGCGTTGATGTGGTATAATCACCTGATTGATCAATCAACAGGCTTTAGAGCCTCGACTCCATGTCATACCACGGAGGATGTGTGTTATCAAGGGCCATAAGTGGATTGTAAATAACTGGATTAACATCATTGGAAATAACTGGGACGATTTACAGACGTGGAGTGACAAACATTCTAGATTAACTGACCGAGAGACGGGTTAACCCAGCTTCTATTTAACCTTGTGACATGTGCTGTGCTTTTAACATTTCAGTTTGAGTTTTGCGAATATGAACCCTAATCGGTGATCAGCCCCCCCCCCCCCCCCTCCTTGCGACTATTCAAGTTTATAAAACTTTTTTCCCCTTTTTATCCTTCTCGTAAATTAGCAAATCTCTTCGCCTGTGTTTCCTTTACTAGTTTTTTTTAAAGAAACGCTTGAGATCTATCCTAACAATAAATTGGCTGTCGGTTGCCGTTAGTCATTCTTTTACTATTTATTTAATAAGTGCAAACTTGCCAGTTTTCTTGCATGGCACCTTCAAGAGATAAAGACTTTAATCCCGAGACGGGAGTTCCTAAAGAAGCCAGAAACACACACATGATCAACTTCCATTTTATTGTCCTATTAAGCTTTAGCAATACTGCATAGCTGTGCACGTGTTTCTCTATATCTTCTAAGGTGAAATTTGGGAGATTTCTTTTTCTTGTTTCGAGTTATTATCACAACCAAGAGAAAATAAGGGGACAGAGAGGGACACTGCCAGACCAGGCTTTGGGATATGTCAAGTTCGGAAAAGTTATTTTTAGACGGCCATTTGCAACGGAAGTCTGAATTCAGGACGTCCACATAAAGGCAACCTCGATCTGTTGTTTGAAGTACCATTCAAAATTTTGCTTGTAATGGCGGACCAAGTGGTCTTACGTTTTGTCGATGAAAACGACTTCGAAAAACAAGGGAAATGGTATTGATGCGGAAGTTTCGGGAAACAGGCTTCCGTTCAAAAGCCAGTCTATAAATAACTTTTGTGGAATTGACATATCCCAGCGAACGCCCTCAGAATCCCTCTCTGTCCCCTTATTTTCTCTTGTCACAACTGAATCTCATTCGGAGGTGTCCCTTTGCGACAGAGTATTATGCGTTTGAACCCCTCTTTGAAGCTTGTACTACGAAAAGCGTATAATATCGGGTTTAGACATAAACTACAAATGAACAAAAAGGCTATTACAGATAAATTAACAGAGTACACTTTAGAGCCCATGCGTTCGCCACCCCCAGATGCTATAACTGTGTAAAAAACTGCAAATGGTCCATAACCAATAGTAAATCCTATTGTTGCCAGGATCAATGTGATAACAAGCTTCTTTTTCTCCGAGCTTCTCTGTCCATCGGTTTCTCGGCAAACCGTTTTAGTGAAGTATAGTCCGTTAATCAGAGATCCGTAACAATAAAGCATTACTGCAAGTGGCGAGTAAGTACAAACTACAGCGTTTATGATCACATAAACTTTAGTCGCTTGATTCACATGTAAATTCCAAGGACCAGTACATCTAGAATGCGATTCGCTCCATTCCTGGAAAAAGAAAAATGGCAAATTCACGAAAACACTTGAGACCCAAGTTAGAACGATGGCCTTCTTGATGTTGTCTTCGTTTAACCGTAATCCTGTGTTGAAAGGTTTCAGCAAAGCGTGGTATCTTTCTATTGCAAGCACCGTTAAAGTATACGCCGAAACTACAATGGCAATTTCACTGAGTGCTAAGAACTTGCAAGCGAACTTCCCAAATCCATTACTCAGATGTCCACTGAGATAGGAAAAGAAGTACAGTGGACTCGTTGAAATGGTGATAGCGTCGCTGAAGGCCAGGTTCACTAAGAGGTAGTTAGTTGTTGTGTGCATCTCCCGAGTTTTGTGCACAATTCGAATGACCAGCGCATTTCCGATGAATCCAATGACATAAAATGGAATTCTTGTCAGAAAGAGGACAAATTCCAAGCTATCTGCATCAACCATGTTTAACCAAGGTATACTTTTCTCCCGTCCGTTTGTTTTTTTGTTGTTCAAAGTTTTCTAAGTTTTAAAAGCTAGAAAACACTTTTCATCTGATCTCGATGAAAAGAATCATGCACCTGTCGTAAATTATATACACATTTTACCCTTATTTGGTAGAAATTGGGTTTTGGTAGCCGAAATTATGCTAAACACGTGCACCACCATTTTGCTGATAATTGCCAGTTGCTAGCAGGTGAAATGATAAGTGCACATCGGTGTTTTGTGTATACGCGAGCCCTTTGGTAGCCTATAAGGATGGCGGCCATAGTAATTTCATTCGTTCTCGGGTTATATCTGACGCACGCTTTGCGAGCAGATCTTTATTTCTTCATGATTCGCAGTATCAAGCTAGTGAAGTAATTATTGTAAACGTTTTACCACCATTGTAGTATTAAGGGTCTCTATTATATCAGTTTCAAATTCTAATATATCCACGTGACCCTTTAAAAAGTGAAAAAAAAAAAGAATAATTAATTAAACGCTCAGGGACAAGCTGAAGAATGGTTATTTTTCTTTCTCTACAGGATCATTTTACATCAACTGATATTTCCATAATAGCTTTATCTTTTAAGTCCCTGCCGAAACGGTAGAAAGATGACCTTCAATTTACTAACACCCGTTCAGAACAGGATATCGGTTGGGTGAAGCATGATACGCCCCGCCGCGCTAGACAGACAAGGTCCACCAAAACGAACAACGTAACCACGATCATGTAGTATAATCACGCTCGTCCATCAATCAACCAGCTGGAATTCAAGCCTCCACGCTATGTCACATCATGGTTTAGTGCTAAACTAGGCAACATCTAGACAGGTTTTTTTCTTTCGCTAAACTGCGAAACACTTGCTTTTGCAGAAATGTTTAAGCAAAAACGTTTCCTAGGTCGGCTAGGACTAGGAGTGAAAAAAACTTTAGCGACGATTTAACTATTTTTGTTAAGCATTAGGGGAGTCTTCTACGACAGCCCTAAATTCAAGAAGACCTATAAATACGAAGTATCTAAAACTATAAGTGTAAATTTGTTCAAAAAACGTAATGTCCTAGGAGGCAAAGGAACAAAACATTTTAAACAGTGAGAGGGATAGCCTACGTGCAGACGTATACCAAAGAAGACAAACACGCACCAGTTCAATTTACAACTCATTTTATTTTATCTTTATCCCAGCACTCTACTGGCTGATGCACACACATAGAACTATACTATTCAACTTGCAAACAGAACACAAAAAGCGCAAATACGTTAACAAGACCTCTAAGATGTTTTAAAACCGTTCTAATAAAACAGATAATTGATGGGCCTAACATCGATAAAAAATTAAAAAAGTAAAATGGATAAAAACGAAAGCCTTGTGCGGCGTCGACCCTTCCACATTTCAACATCTACAATTTAGACTCGGCCCAAAATTTTAAACAACTTTAAATCCCTAGATGAATGACACGGCACACTAAACGCTTGATAGTGATTGTCCTAACCTTAAGATTTATCTTTTTTCATCCTCTTTTATTAGCACGAATTTTGACATTTGTTATAATTTTACCGGCCACTGAAAGCAGTTTATACGGTCTTCGTCCTGGCTACCAGAGGTTTTTCTCGCGTGCTTTCTCGGAGGGCTTGGCCAAAGGCCATCATCGAACGGCGCAGATATAAGGTGTAAGACACTAGGTTGGCGCGAGAAACGCGTAAGGCAACAAGGGAAGCGCAGGTCGAAGACAAATTGAAATCAGTGGCATTTTAATCTGACGTAACTGGTCTCCTTCCGTGGTTGGAAGAAATGCCCCTTATTTTTTAAGTTAGTTCTTCAGTGTTATTTTATTGATCATCAAGAAAAGTGTCCAAAAAGGACTTGCAATTTTAGCAAATCAATCTCCTTCAGTGTCTACCCTTTGTAGTTTATACTGTTAAATGCGAAAACTCCATTCCACGACCCACTCGTCTCAATACCGGCTCCTCTTCCATTCACTTTCGTTCGTTGGAAAGCTGTCTATATATGAACCGTATAGTCTACAGAGAACTGTCAACTTCACATCGCACCACAGAAAACTTGACGCCATGTTCATTGAGTCGATCAATCAGTGAGGTACCAGTGAAGGCGGCAGCTGGAGTTAGAACACCACCACTGAAATAAAATAAAATAACATAAGCTAGCTGCTTTCTTTACACTCTGTATATTTTCACCATGTAGCCTGCCGGACAGAGAGTCAAAGAAGGACAGTAAATTCCCCCAAATGGAAATTTTCTTCAAACGAACTCGACCACACTTAAAAATCTGTCTACTCAGAGAATCAGATGACATTCTTGTGAAATATTCATATCCAATCCCCAGCAGCAGCTCACCGTGCTATCAATACACAAACAAGCTAGACAGTGTCTTTTAGCCCTAAGCACTGCCCTAAGAGACCTTTTGGGATGGTGTTTAGGGCTTGGACTAAAGCGACAGGGTCTAGGTTATTTACACACTTAAGTACAGTGACCTGTGCTTGTCACCTGTGAAATGTGACCTCCGTTTTGTACAAGCGGCACTCTATATACAAACTTTATGGAGCCGTTACCAAGAAGACTTGCGTTTGAGGTCATTACTTTCTGGGTTCGCTACGTTTCGCAGTTATCAAAAACATAGTTCACTCTCTTTCATTTGTAAACTTTAAGTCAAATCAGTTACCTGTTTGGTAGAGTGTCTTCCAGTATCACCAACGCAGCCTGCACAATACAGATGGGTGTGGCTACATAACCCGGCTCTGAAGGCACAGAAAAAGTAAAAAGAAAAAGTAAAAAGTAAAAAAGTAAAAAAGACAATTAGTAAAAATTCTCAAACAACATGCTGTACAAAGAAAATACAAAAGCATGAAATTACATATATACAATGTAGACAACGTGGAGGTAGAAGGGAGGAAAAGAAGACCACTCCTGCTTTAACCTTAGTACACTGTAGCAGGCCTGTGCATTGCACTACAATACCTCGTGTTTGAACCTACCTACCTCCCGTTTGTTTGTTTGTTTCTTTGCTAAGTTTTGTTTCCTTTATATAGTGTCGTTCTGTCCTGTTTTATACAGGTAATTTTAAAGTGACAAGTGACACAATCAAAGCCTTGAGTTGTTCAGGAGATGTTTAGCAAACACTAAAGTCTAAAGGAAAGCCTTACTCACCTGGTCCCGTGACTTTGGTCACAATCTGGCCATCAGGTTTGGTAGGAAGACTTCTGAAATAGGTATTTCATATAAAAAAAATTACCTTGACATGCCGTAATAAATAAATAAATACATTTTAAGAACTCCAACATTTAAGAGGCTGTCCAGTTGGCTATTTGTGAAGCGTAGAGAAGTTGAATTCAGCTACAGTGTCGTGGCAGGGACCTACTGCACACCTTAATCGGTTCCTCAAAAGGACAGAACTGATTATCGTTACTATAAAAGTGTTTGTATAATTTGAGCAATGATGAATAAAATATCAAAAAATGTAGGTTTCAATGTTAAAAGCCAAGAATCTCTCATTAAACGGAATCTTAGACCTCCAGAATCCCAAATCTTAAACTGTCCGTTTAATTTGTTAAAACATTGCACTTAAAAAAATCACAAGGCCAAGTCAATGTTAGCTGCAGTTTTAAGCACTGACTGACATTTTTTCAGTACTTTTGGTATCCTGTAACTTTTGCTCCGTACTTCTCAGCACTAGGTTCCCGGCTTGGATATTAAAAAAAAGTCTTTGTCTGTGTTTCAGATTTTTAAACAAGATCCAGGCAAGATAGTCATTACAAGGTTTTGAAAAAATAAAATTACCCTGACTGTACAGCATTTTCACTGAATCCAGCTCCTTGGAAGAGAAAAGAGAAGGACGATTCCTCCATCTGCATTGAAACAAAAGTACATACACATCCAGATACTTGTTATTAAATCTTATGAGTAGCTCTTACAAAAGGAAATGAAAACAATCAAACAAACAAGCTAAGACAAGAATCAAGATTGTCATTGCCAGGTCACCCACACAAACAAATTGACTTTTACCTGTTCTCTAGTTGGTCCTTCATGTGAAAAGAAGCCGAATGTAAAGAACTTGGGGTACTGTCAGAGAAAATTCACCCAAAGAGACATTATCAGTTTTAATACTACAGAGTGTTTTATAGTATATTTTCCAGAAATAATCCTTTTCACCCACAAGAGGCAAAACCATTAAAACAATAAAGTGACTAGGATGCCAAGCATATTCCTAATTTCCACAATTTCATTAGACTTCCATAAAATTGCTATCCAAATTGATTTACACAGAAAAGCTACAGTGTGGGTTAATAGTCAAAGATGGATTGTGTATGTTAAATATCTTTCCTAAGGAAACAATTTGATGTTAGAAATGAGGGCTCAGCCCAAACACCTATGGTAAATAATAATTATTCCAGCACTTGGTAGAATAACATGTTATACCATGCCCCCACTGAAGTGAAAATGGCTTACCTTCTCTAACAAATCTCGCCCTTTCTTGAACTGGCAGAGCAGCACAAAGAAAAAGCCAAAGAATAAGAACAACAGGATGACAATCAATGAAAGCTGGGTCACATAAGCACCATACTGAACTGGCTTTTTATTTCTTGCTTCAACACTGTACCGCTGTGATCTCCGCACCACGGATGGGTCTGCTCCCAGAAATGGAATGCACCATTTCTGCACCTCCTGGCTGTACGAGATGAATCTCCTAGAGGAAAAATCAATCAATCAATCAATCAATCAATAGATAAATCAATCAATCAATCAATCCAAGGGGATCGATTCTGGTGAGGAAATTGGAAGTGGAATCAGAAATAATAATTACAGTATAATAAAGCCAAAAGGTCTTGGTAGCAGGAAACAAGTTATGATATTAAGATAAAGCACAACACTTTTAAGTTTAAAAGAATACATGTTTCAGCATCCCTGATGCTATCCTCAGTTCAAGAAAAATGCTACAACAAAGCTATTTATATGCAATAGTGATTAGAATTGTAAATGAAAATATAAGCAAGAATAACAATTTAATTCTAATCACTACTGCATATAAATAGCTTTGTTAATTTGTAGCATTTTTCTTGAACTGAGGATGGCATCAGGGTTGCCAAAAGATGTATTCTTTTAAACTTAAAAGTGTTGAGCTTTATCTTAAAATCATAACAGTATAATAAATAATTAATACTTAATTGACCACCCCCTGTAAGGGGCTTTCCAGGGATAATGGAATAAATACTCCAAATTGAACAACAAACTAAGAACACCAATGTCTGATGAGAGGCAGACCAGTTGGCTAATTTGTATTAGGGTTAGCTGATACTGAGAAATGATTTCAGCCAGTACCGGTAGTCAGAGCACTAGAGTCCACCTATAGATAGTGATCCAAATCAGAGGGATCAGATTCAATCTGAAAGTTGTTTAATAATAACTAATTTTTCAGTTTTTCTATGGTACATTGTGTTTCCAATTCCAGATTTACTTCTGATTCCTTTGTTAATTATAAGTTAACTTGCAAAATAAAGTTCTTGAAGTATGCATGTATACAAAGGACAAGATCACTGCTCAACTGAATGACCAACCTTCTTGGCAGTTTTGGGCCAAACTTTGGCATTGGTTTTGGAAATAACTGAGTTCTGAGTTTTTTTAGGTTTCCTTCCCTGGCACTTGCCACACCATGGATAATTGACTGGTATGTTCCAAAGTGACCTGACCCTCCCTGAAAGAACATGAAAATTAGTCTGCTGCATGCTTCTGTCAATCCCTCAAGACAACAGAAAATCACTGAATATCGCATGCACTTCTTCCACCATCAGTTGTGAGAATTCCCAGACCATGGACTGAAAAAACATTGCAATTAGGCTGCATGTGCATCTATACTGTGTTAATCCCTCAATGTATAATGATGGTACCATTTCATACATTTCTCTCACTATCAGTTCTCAGAATTACAGTAAACACCCACATATATTAGGAACCTACTTTTTTCAAGGTCAGCCTGAATAAGTCTTCATATATTTATTGTAAGGTTCTTATAAAACTGGTGTCTAAAATGACGTATTTCAGCCTGGAGGTTCTTAATCCACTTGTTCTTTTATGAGGGTGTTTACTGTATCAGACTGTGCAGTGAAAGAATATTAAAACTGGACTTCGTGTACAACAACATGTACTGCAACAACATGCTTCAGTGTAACCTCATTATGTAAAATCACTGAATATTGCATGGTGATGCACTTTTTTTGTCTTCTCTTGAGAATTCTTAGATAATGTTTGCACCTGTAGTGAAAGAACATTCTTACAATGTAAGGCAATTTATGCTGATTTAACGTTTTAAGGCAGAATTTCACACTACTTGTTGTGTTCACATAATATATAGCAACAGCTACAGGTACAGGTACTGTAATACTGATATTGTGAGTAGAAACTGAACATTTTTACCTCTTGGGAAGTAGGATGATTACATGTACCTATTCACATGAAATAATCCTTAGTTATCAATTAGTTAACAGAATTATGTACCTTGGGGCCATTATGCAAGGTCAAAAAGCTCTCCAAGTGACACAACTCCCCTGTATAGAATTCAAGCACAAATTTATCAATTAACAAATAGTATTGGTCACACTGTGTAACAGAGCTGTTTTCAAGTGAATGTCAAAAGTAATGTTGTGTTTGCTTTGGTTTTGCTTTACTGTGCTCTCTGATTGGTTGAAAAAGCTTGCACCACTTTCTTAACCAATCAGAAATAAACCAAAACCAATCTTGAATTGGTTGCACGCGTTTTCCAGCACTTAACGTTTTCCAGCTACTTGTATTTGTTTCGATTTCTGATTGGTTTATTTTGCATTATTTTTGTTCCTTCAGTGTTCCTTTTGTAAGTGGCTAGAGTAATAACTTTGGTTTTGGTTTGTGACAATCATTTGAAAACTGCTGACTAACATAGCTACATTGTACAGTACAAGTGAAGTGATTTTCAATGGGCACATTAATGCCGCTTAAGTCAATGATGAAATTCAAAATTTTGCAACCTTAAAAAAGGCACACATGAATGATGCACTCTAATTTATCAGGAGAGATTCAACTCATGGAGTGTCTTACAACTTTCTACCTCTCATTTCAATTTATTTTTTTTAATACTACACTGCCTGTGCATATGAGTGGGGGCTAACACATGAGTTGGTTGTTTTATATTAAATAAACATCTTAATCAAATGATGTCTTGTCTGTGCAACTGATTAGAGGTAATTGACTGCGAATATTTTACATACAGTAAACTTGTAAGTAACCTGGAAAGTTTTCTTGTGTAAAAGTTACACCCATGTCAGCAGGGATACTGTCAAATCCACAAGTACCAACAATGTGAATTCCTTTGCTTGCAGCCTCCTCATGGTACTTCAACTGCATGCTCTCCAAAAACTGAAAGATTACACCACGTTGTTTTAAAACATATCCATACCCTGTATAGAAGGTCTTTGGTTTGAAGTTTGAATCCCCCACCCCATCCCTTTTTGTTTCTTTTTGTTTGAAAGCTTTCTTCTTTGCACTATCAAACACCTATGTAAAAAGGATTCTTGTGTGACTTAGCCGCAATCCAGGTGGAAATCTCTAAACCAGGCACGTGACGTGCCACAACATCGACCCGATACAACGAGAAATTGCGGCTAAGTCAGGCAAAATAGCTCCATTTGTGTTTGTTAACTCTGGCAACTTTCAGCAGAATTGATTAAAATGCATGGAAAATATTCCTATTTTCACCTCACACGCTTTCATTTGTTCAGTTCGAGTCCGCCAAGGCATGTTTTTTTTCTGCATTATAAGTTGCATTGCCTTCTGGGACACCCATTTAGTGGAAGAAATGCAGAAAATGGTCTTTTGAGCATCAGTAACGCATCCTAGAATCAAACAATCGCAGAGTCCCTAGCAACCACGATAAACAATAACACTGCGATCTTTTTGTCAGCGGTGACAATGCGCACAAGTCATTATGTACATATGCTGCGCGTGTTCGAGGAAGCTATCGAGTATTCACGCGGGCGTTTGGTTTCCTCGGCAAAAGAGATTCGATCAAAACAGTTTTTCTTTCATTTATCGGGTGAATTTATTTGTTGACTGGACTGTGAAAGGGAAGCGAAATGTTCTGTGAAATCGTCGGCCTTCTCTCGCATTTACAGCACTCAAGAGAAGTTTGATTTTTGGTATTTTCATACGATAAAATACCGTATTTTCTCAATTAAATGCCCCTGGTGTTTATTTCAAACTTGGCCTGGTGGACCCGGCATTTATTTGGATCAGCAGTTTATTTGGGCCCGCCATTTTTTAAGAGAGGAATTTTATTCATTATTTTTACTTGGCATCCTCTATCTTGCCCTTACACCTTAAATTCATTATACCACAAATAAACGTCTGAAGGGCTCATTCCCCGACTTCCTCTTTTAGACCTGGCGTTTATTCGGGGCCCGGCGTTTAATCGACCTACTTCTTGCGTGCAAGAAGTAGGCAGCTTACATTCGTGTGAAAGAGATTCTAAAACTGTTAAAGATGCAGTAGATTTATTTGTATCTTATTTAAACCTGTTCACAGGGTAGTTATATGTGGATGGCGCATAAATATCGGGAGTTTATCGGGGAAACATTCAGGTGTGGACCGCATGAGGATGCATAATTTTGAACCAAGGATTGAAGATCTTACCAGTTTTAATAACAATGGAGATACTCTGATGAAAGAGGAATTTGTGTACCTGGGTAATACTTCTAGTATGACATAGTTGTGGCCGGCAATTGTGATAATGCTCTTGACTATTGATTTGTCAACTTTACCTTGCTGCATGGATTAATGCACGGTACACTTTTCGTCTTGTTGTGTTTAAAATATGCCCGGGTATTATGATAAACTGAGTTTGCTTGTTTCTGATACGTGAGTTATCAATTGAATATCACCAAAGTCTGTTAGTATTCTGGTTGATATAGCTTGTGTTTATGTTTTCATTTTTTAATTACTCTCAATACCTTTAGCTTCGCCGCTGTAGATTCAAAGAAATCCAGCCATGCGCGAGACTGGAAGGGAGTCTACACGCAGAATTCCAAGATGGTGGCTCAAAATGGCGGCCTAACAACGAATTTCAACCCTCTCTTTCTCGGAAACTAGCGATCACCGAGCCGTTATTTTGTAAATAACGACATAACAATACATGAACTACACAATAAGCGAAATAACAACAATTATTATATGGCAAGCAATTCCTCAGTCTAAATCGAGTGTTCTGATTGGTTAGTCTTCGGTCGGGATTTTACAGTACGGACCATTACCATGGAAACGGTCCTTTTTGGATATTTTTTTTCGTGCTAACGCTACAGCAAAATTCAAACTGTGAAAACGCAAGAAGATAAAAAAAGAAAAGGTTTAGAGCTGGTACAAAACAAATGAACGAGGTAAACACGTCTGCTTAGAAAAAGCGATCTTCAATTAAGTTTACCGGCTGGGCCAACGTTCTTCAGTGACTGTGTTTGTTTATTGTTTTTTTGTACGGCTATAGACTGTAAGCTGTAAAGACCCAAGTAAATCGGCCAAGACTTAAACAATAATTATTAAAATTCAGCATTAACAAAAGAGTACGTTTCTCACAAGAAAACCTCACGGCGAAAAAGAATGAAAACTGCAAAACAACTAGCAAACGGCTTTCACCGGCAACTATAAATCGAAAGCAAACGGTCACGTTCTTGTCTAGTTTAATATTCGCCATCGCTTCAGTCAGCGCTTTCCACAAGAACAAATTAAAGCTACACGTAAATGCATTAAACTAACAGTGTACCTTGATTCCTCAGCGAGATTTTTGCTCTTGTAGTGCACATCCTTGAAAATAATTTTAGCGTGTTCACAAGTCCGCTCTTGCTGTAGCTCGCGCTAAAAACAACTTTGTTAGGTGCGACGAAAATTTGCTCTCAGCATCCACAAAGTTCTCTTTAAAGCCACTGAAGCAAACAACTTGGATGGAGAGATAATTTCCAGTGTCTTTTTTTAGGTTCGAGTGTTCCTTTGTTCACAATGACTAACACGCTGCCACAATTTCCAGAGTTTGAGAAGCACGTGTGTGAGCCAGTTTTACCGCGGCTTTTTCATTATTCTTCTTTTTCCCGAATTGTCTCTGCCCATAACGAAGAAGTATTTTCAAATAAAACTTTCTTGTTTTGTACAGGACGACGAAAAATTGACACATATAATAGAAGCAGAGCAGTTTTCATTCAAAAGCCACGCAAGTTTCTGCCGATCGACAGCAACAATCATCAAACTGATTCGAAAGCCTGTTAAAATCGCTGGCTTTTTTCCTTGACACTGCGCCGGAAATTGACTTGAATGAACTACCGGAAGTGTTGTTTCGTACGAAAAATGATGCCATATAATAAACCACTTACTAACTTCACTTGCTCGGGACCGTACTGGGGAATATTGGCCCTCGGTCGTTTTTGTACGGACCTCGCTGCGCTCGGTCCGTACTGCCACGACCTCGGGCCAATATTCCCCAGTACGGCCCTCGCGTTCAGTTAGTAAGAGGTTAAATTTTTTTGGACCTTCAGCCAATTGTACCACCTTAATAGATAGCACTTTACGCAGGATGTATGTTGTTCCTGGGAGTGCCATCTTTTGAACTTCCTGGAGGTTGACGTTCCCTGGGACTTTACTAAAACTTCATTAGTCCTTTCTCTATCAGTCCAAGGGCTCCTATAAACAGTGGAATGACTTCTGTTTTTGTTTGCCACCTTCCTTCGATTTCTATCTCAAGGTCTTTATAATTTGACAGCTTCTCTACCACTTTGATGGAAGAGTTCCTTTTCTACCACTTTGATGGAGGTGTTCCTGACAGATGGTATGGCCACATCAACAAGGGTTCAAGTCTTGTCACTTTTGTTCTTGACAATGATGTCTGGCCGGTTAGCTGACGTCCCTCTCGTGGATGGGTATGTCCCACAGGATGGTGATATTGTCCATTTCCACTGCTGTTGTTGGGGGTGTGGTCATACCATTTGTCAGCAGTATCTATACCGTACTCCCTGCAGATCTTTGGAGGTACAATGTAAGTTGTGATCTTGTTGGATATATTCTGTCTTACCTGTAGCAAGCTTCGGGCAACCCTACACAAGGTGTTCCAAGGTTTCTTCATAGCTACAGTATTACAGAGTCGGCAATGTGGGTCTGTGCCATCTTTTATGACTTGATGGTGGTATGATCTAGTGGCAACTATTTATTTATTTATTTATTTGTTATTATTATTATTATTATTATTATTATCCTTATTATTATTATTATTATTATTACAAATTTACAATAATGGAAAACACTTGTCAAAGACATTGTATACTTGTCAATCTCAATATGCACTAAAAATTGTTACCAGGTAAGGGTAAAAGTTACCCAGTGTTAACCAATCAGAGTGTGGCATTTCTAAAGCCGTCTCCGCGAGTAAACTTTACCGCCGTCAAAATACCATAAGCACGCAGTAAATCAATGAGGATACGAGAGCAACGTGAAAACAGTCTCAAGTAAATTGTATCCGTCTGTTTGCCTGGCGAAGGAGCAGAAGTTAAGAAATTTAATATATTACGTGAGGTAAAGTTTACCTAGAAAGGTTAACGAACGAGATAACCAATTGTCATGAAAACATACAAAGGTGCAGAAGCAGTTTATTCACCTTGATCGTTGCTGCGGTAGCTAATGTAAACATTGAATCTGTCACAATTGTCGATCAGCGCGGGACCGTGCAGTTCATAAAATTATTTTTGTTTATTGAATAGTATTTTATGAAAGATGCATACTGTCTATGAAATATGGGTTGAACGCCTTGAGAGATTTCATGGATTTTATCCCCTCCTTTTGTCGGACGCAAAATGTTGCTCAAAAATATTTTCTCGAATTCTTACATGTGTAAGTCCCTTGGGGATACGGAGTTGAAACCGGACAGGTCACGAATCGCGCCGTGCTCTCAGTAGAGAATTTTCTAATAAAATACTCCTGATTGTCTCCTACAAATGAATTGCAAAGCATGTCAACATTATTTAGTACACATTTGTTGCAAACTAATAGATCATTAAAAATGCCAGCTGAAAAAAAAATTACTTGAATGATCTTTGACATGTTTTTTTATTGCGGTAATGTTTACCGGCCACAGTAGGTTATTTGGCTGATATACTTCTGTGACCTTCACAGGTGTACTAAGCCCACCATGGTCTGTTTGAATCGTTTAATTTAGCAAGAAAAATAGGTGGATTGCGCTAAGAGAGATGAAATTTCAAGAACATCTAATGTTTTATCTGTTTAACCGTAAAGAAACTTGCTATTTCTAAAACATAACGTCTCTGGCTTGTTTTTGTGGGAGAAATGTTTACTTTACGGGGTAATTGTTACTGGCGCTGGCATTCACTACAGCGGAGAGCCCGCCATACTCTCTATAGAAAATTTAGATTTGAGAGTTTATTTCCACAGGAACACTCCAATGCGCTTTAGAAAAACAGAATTAAAAGGTTATCCTCGTTATTTATGCGTTTGGACGCTAGATGAACGCTGTTTCACAAACATCTGGTATTTTGACGGCGGTAAAGTTTACTCCGTGCGGGTAAAGTTTACTTGCCGGTGACGGCTTTAGAAATGCCGCTCTCTGATTGGTTAACACTGGGTAACTTTTACCCTTACTGGGTAACAATTATTTTTTAGTGCATATTGAGATTGACAAGTATACAATGTCTTCGACAAGTGTTGGAAACATGTTACAAGGAGTATTGTTTTGGTTGTAAGATCTCACCTCTGGCTCTCCACTGATGTCTAAATGATGACAGCCATTTTCCACAGCTGCCTTGACAACAGGTTCCCCATAAAACCGATACTGTGAAACACAAAATTAAGCAGTTTAAAAACAACACTACTTAGTGATATAGAGTATACCAGATGATCAACTGGTACAAAATGTAAAGGACAAACATTTACAAGTATGTAGAGTGACAAGCATGTGTGTATAACAGAAAACTTTCCTTCTCTTGCATTTGTTCATCCGTCCGTCCGTCCGTCCGTCCGTCCATCCGTCCGTCCGTCCGTCCGTCCATCCGTCCATCCATCCATCCGTCCATCCATTCATTCATTCGTTCATTCATTCATTCATTCATTCATTCTTTTTTTTTGTTCTTTTTTTTTTTACATGCACTTACTGGTCCCACACAGTTTAAGATAATCTTGGCCGATGAACACATTGTGTTGAGAGATGATTCATCACTGACATCAGCTATGAAAACACCCACATCTTTAACATCATAGCCTAGGATTACACAAGAAAGGCCTTTTCAAAATACCGTAAAAAGTTATATAATTGCATATAATTATATTAAATTTTCAAACTGCAATGCCTCACTCAATTATAAATAAAGTAAAATGTGGTATCCACTAACAGATACTGTTTTGGCCACAAAGTGTTGGCATTAATGAGTCAGGTAAACTTCACAGAAATTGTGTCAAAACCCCAAAAAACTGCCCATTGGCAAATGGTTATATTTCAGGCTTGTTGATCCCCTCTTCTATCTACTGCTTTTTTTTAACAGGCCCCACTCTAATCTAAAAATAATGAAGGAACTCTGAGGTGTCTATTCTAGAGGTCTTCTGAACTGCCCATAATTAACAGTTATTATTATTAACTATGGTAATTATTACTTTCCATATTATTTTGGTAGTGGACTGTAATGAAAGGTTCAATTGCAGTGTGAAGATGCTGGAGTTACTGTAGTATACACCTGACATAGCCAATCGAATGTTCGGAAATTGAACTTGATCGAACTTCAATCATTTGATTGATTTGGATTGGGTTCAGCAATCGAACATAATCGAACTCACCGTGACCCAGACGTTTCGCCAATAGAACACAATCAAAAGTTAGAAAATCGAACACTTCATTCATTGAACAGAATCAAACCCTAGCCCATGCAATTAATAGAGCTTTGCCCTTGGCCTGCACTTTGTCATTCCAAACGGTTTCATTTGGTTGCAAACAGTGTGTTGCAGTCAAATAAGCTACAGATGTATGTGCAGGCTCCTATTGCAACCATGTACACCTGGCGTACACGGAAAAGATGCTGCAAGTGAAACTTACAATATTTTCAAAGTGGTTGTCAAAGGCTATCACGAGTGCTCTTTCACTGTTAGTGTTGGAGAAAAGTACATGTACGTTGTTAGAAGGAAAAGAGGAGATCAAGGATCAGCTCTGAAGGTACTCGACAAATACAATCGAGGTCAGTTAGGGCATTTACAATGTGTCGATTCAGTTCGATTGATTCTATTAAGTTTGGTAATCGCACTCACCGAAAAGTTCCTGTTCGATTATGTTCGATTGCTGAACCAATTGAAAAACAATCAAACAATTGGAGTTTGATTGAGTTCAATTGATTTTTCATTCGGATTGGTTCGATTGGCTACATCAAGTATACATTTTCACTTTGGTCTACTTCATTTACATGACGTGTGAGAGAATGTTTCGTAGAAAGAGGAATATCACAACAGGTACTGTTGTTATTCAGTGGCGTACAAATAAGTGAGTTTCCTTTCTATATATTAAAAATAAGTTTAGCCAAAACTGATAATACAGTGAAATCCCGATTTTTCGAACCTCCAAGGGAGATGGAAATTGGTTCGAAAAATTGGGAGTTCAAAAAATCAAAGGGGCATCAAATCAGACCTTTTTTTACCATGGTATGGTTTTATAAGATCCAAGAAGGCAGACAACAATGGTAATTATGACTCTTGTTTAGGTGTGAACCATCTTTATTTACCAACAAAATGTGCATTTAAAACAAAACAAAAATCTAAGGATTTAAACCAATTTCGGCAGAACAAAAACCAGTACTGTACTGATAAATGTGTCTGTAATTTTGCGTGGACTCTTGACTGCATTTCCTTCCCTGTACTGTATCAGAAAGGAAGGACGCTGTACTCCAAGGTTTAAAGGAACAGCAAAATTTATTAATATGCTATGGCAAGAGCTTGAAAAATCAATGCAACTAAACAAAGGAACTTTGATCATGTACAGTAATTCAAGACCTTCGATTGTGTAACAACGGCGTTGTAGTTTCTTATGACAGTGACAGTTCAATGACAAATTTGTCACTTGCTTTGTAATAAAAAAAAAACATGAAAACACCTTCTCCAGAACTTGTTAATTGCATTCCACTTTTGTATGTGGCTTTTGTACGTGGCTTTTGTCGGTTTTTGTTGGTTCCTGAGATTTCAAAGTTTGAGAAATTGAATGTAAATATTTTAAAGGAAGAAAGAATTAGTTCAAAATATCGGGAGTTTTGAAAAATCAAGCATTCGAAAAATCGGGGGTAAAATTACAGTGTTTGACTGAAGCAAATCCAAGGGAAACAACTGTTGATTCGAAGAATCCGGAGTTTCGAATAATTGAGTATTCGAAAAATCAGGATTCCACTGTAACTAACAATTTACGTGGTAGGGAATATGTTCATCCAAATACGTTAATCCAATATTCAATGAGCATTTTTAGGACCTTGTATTTGAAGACAGTAAAAAAGTACATTTTGTGGTTGGCCTTCCAATGCAATTGAACCTGCTTACTTGTTGTACTGTGTGCTTTCTTCTTGAGGGACCCCCCTGTCCCCCCTACCCTGCTCTGGCCTTCTCTCTAGCAGCTGCAGATGGGCCGACATATGTACATGTTGGGTTCAAAGTTCGCCCAATTCAAAACAGCCATGTCCCAAAAATGTGACGAAATGATGCAAGAGCTCAAAAATAAATGTTTTGAAAATACAAGTTTTTAAGAGGATCTGCTCTGAGCAGTTGCTACATGTACCATTTTCAGTTTCTTACTTATTTGCTCCGAAACAAGGGAAAATATTACGTCCCTAAAGATTTAAAAACGCTCCCAATAATGAATTTAATGTTCTGCTCACTTAAGCTTAAGTGTTTATACTGTTGCAATCTTACCAAGTTCGCTTGAGGTTTCCTGCAAGACTTTTTCGAGTTTGTCTTTACTGCGACCAGCCACAGCCCATTTAAACTTTCCTTTGCAGTTCTTTGCTACCTCTCTGACCACGAACTGGCCGGTAAAGCCACTTGCTCCGAATACAACGATCGCAAACTCCCTTTCAGACATGTTTCTCAACAACAACAGTGCTTGCAGACTTCGTACCACAAACTTTGTACTCAGGGGGCTGGGCTAAGTAACCGCCATATTTAGAATACGGAGCAGGTCCTGGGACGAAGTTGCGCAGATTGCTAAGGAGCACGGGACATTGTTTTCAAGATGGCGATCATCGGGCATTGATTGAAAAGAGTTTTATCAGTAATAAAAGTTTACTTCTTTTCAGTGTAGTAAGAAATAAAGAGTTCACCAAGTTGTAGAAAGCTATGGGAAAGAAGCATAAAAGCAAGAAACACCATCACAAAAAAGGCAATGAGGACGTTGAAGGTAGGGCGTTTGTCACGACTTTGAGGTTTTTTGAGAACTGGAATCTTTGTCATCTGTTACCGCTGATAGCTGTATTAAGCTTATATCTTAATTATTCCATGGTCCAACAGGAAAACTCGAAAGGTCTGAGAAGGCTGAGAAAGCCGAAAAACCAATTAAACTAGTGCTTAAAGTTGGAAGCAGTCAGGAGAAAGCGACTGCTAAATCCGAAACTCACACTTCAACAAGCAGGCCGTCATTGAATGTTGACAAAACAAAGCCTAAAGATCACTCATCTAAAAAGAAAAAGAAGAAGAGATCGGCCTCTAGAGAGAGAAAAAAACCTAAATTCGATCCAGGTTCCAGCGTGAGTATCTTTTATGCCATCTCATGAATAGATTATACCATTAATGGTGTTATTTAATTTACAGTTTATGCCTTCTTGACATTAACAGCACAAAGAAAATTAGATATCGTTTACTTGGGGGATTTAACCGATGAGTTAGTTAGTTTTGAAGTTAGCTGCCCTTTTATCTTCTTTTTAACTTAAGTATTTCTCTTCCAGTGTAAAACATCTCCACCACTGCACAAATAAAAGAAACAAAATACATGTGGAAGTTGTGGTATCATGTATGATAAGATAATATACTCAGATAGTAGTACTACATGTATCTAAATACAAATTCAGGCATAATCAGCTTAAGTTTATGAGTCAGTCAGTGAATTTTAAAACTTGGCATCTTTATTTAGGCCTGTCCTTCACCATCATCAGTTGGTAGTCATGATAAATCCAAGAGGAAAAGAGACAGATATGAGATAGAAGGAGAAAGCAGTAGCATCGGTGAAGCAGAAAGGCCAATCAAGAAAATCTACATAAAACCCATAGAGCCCCCCGTCAGGTAAAATTACCCACCTTACAAGTACATTATGCATGACTTGTATGTTGTACTGAAGTGCAGTAGATTACCTATTGTAATTGATATAGACAAATATTTACAGGTGTGTTTTTCTTTGTACCCACCCTCGTCACTAGGTTAAGAGGACTTATTCATAAATATCTAACAAAAGAAAACCTAAGCCTGTTGGTTGACACACTGGTGTTGTCTGGGCTGAATTACAAATGGCACATAGACAAACTACAAAGAGTACAGAACACTGCACCATGTTTAATCACTGCAACTAGACAACACAAACTAACCTATCTTGTTCTTTGAGATCTACACTGGCTGCCTTTTGAGTCATGCATAATTTTTAAGGTTCTACTTATTGTTTTCAAGACCCTTCATGGACTATCCCAGCCTATTTATCACACCTCCTACATGTACAAGAGTTTGATCAATCATGCAATCTGCACTTTTCCTCATCCTCCCTACTTGCTTCTCCTTCTGTAAACTCTGTGACACATTGCGAACGTACCTTCTCCTGCTACATACCTGTATTGTGGAATGATCTTCCAAACACTCTGACAAATGCTCCCCTTGCTATCCTTTAAAACTGCACTCAAGACATTTTTAATTAGGAAAGCTAAATTGTATAATTTAATTGCTCTATTTTTATTGCATTTTTT
>OZ024890.1:3083121-3096000 GCA_964017195.1 Siderastrea radians
TGATGTTCGAGCTTGACGAGTGTTAAGGTAGTGTATACACGATCAAATACTGAACACTTATAGCTTAGAACGTATAATGGAAAAAAATCTCACATCCATCGGGAAAGATTCTTCCACTTCAATTGTACCGCCTGTGTATGTTTTGATAAGTGTCTTTTTTCCCTCGCTTCCGGCTCCCTCCCCCAACCTTCTCCGCTCGAAAAGCCTGCGTGATATTTTCCGCGTTCTCACACAGAAGTAACTTACGTGAAAAATGAGCAACGGTTTATATTCTACATTCAAACGAAGCATTTAAACAAGGAATGTACATTTAAACAAAGAATCGACCTATATGTTACCAGAGGGAAATGTTTCATACAATTCCGCAGGCCTCTGTATTGTTTGTATAGAGTGTCTTTCTTTTACGGATTTTATCAGCGAGAGAACTCTTAACACTGTAAACAGGAATAAAGAGCGAAAAGCTACTGAAAATGAAGCATTGCTAACCTCGTGAGACGAAAACCACCATCATCACAAAACAGATAACTGATCCAGGAATCATGTTGGCCACAAAGGCACAAAGATTGCTGTTAAATGCGGAAGCACAAATACATGTACAACTGCGTTCGAGAAGGAAACGTGATTGGAGTTTGACCCGTGTGTGTTACCAGGAGACGTTTGTCGGTGTTATGTTTCAGTCTTGTTTATCCGTTTATCTGTTTCTATGCAACGTTTTGTTCGCATGTTTTTTTTGTTTAGTTTTCTTATTTTACGCGGGATGACGTAGTCAGCCAGCGTCTAGGTTTCGGTCGATGGAATTTTTTCATCGGTGTCACATATGGACATGTGCTTTTTTAACTTTCCCGTTTCCCGTGCCCTTGGCACGAAGCTCAAGGGACGTCCCGAAAAATTGTGCGATTTTATTCCAGTTTCAGTAGCTGTAACACTTCGAATCACGTGCAAGTCAGGTCAGGTTGAACACAAGCAGGCAAGGCAAAGTACACAGTGAAATGAATGTCTTCACGCTTCCTTCATTCTGATCACGTCTTCTTTTTGTTTATATCCTTTTACACTCTAATACTCTTTCTTCAATTTCAATCGAAGGATAAAGTACGCGAAAAAAGAGGTTTGATTTGTTATTCCACAGGCTTACCACCCTCTGTTTGTGTCGTGGGCTGTGCGTTTGTAATGGCTGTGTTGGTTTATCAAATTAGCTAAACTAAAACCGAAATTTAGGAGTTTTAAAACTGAAGAAAATGAAATAAAAACTCATAAAATTGCTCCCATGGTGTTTTGACTTGTGTTTCTGTGTTTATTTTGGCGATTTAAGGCTCGTGAAAGCGATGTTTTCAAAACAACGGTCGGACTCGCTCAAAAGTAGAGAAAGAGAACAAGGCATGCAACTAGGCGACCCGCAAATTACACTACCCAGTCGAACATTTCGCCAACATTTCGAACATTTCGAACATTTCGCCTGCGGAAGGCCCTGCGGAAACGCTTGCTACGTAGGCTAGAGGGTCCTCATCTGTAAGGCCCAATCCCTGCCATTGTGTTGTTTCCTTAGACAAGAAACTTTACCCCACATTGTCTCTCTCCACCCAAGTGTGTAAAATGGGTACCGGCGACATACTGCTGTGGGTAACCCTGCAATGGACTAGCATCCTGTCCAGGGGGGAGTAGCAATACTCTCAGTTGCTTCATGCTACAGAAACCGAGTTTAAGCTCCGGCTGTGTGGGCCTCCTCGTGCGTCTTTACCTTACCCTTAAAACAAATTTTGGCAGAAAAGCGCTCCGTAAGGACTTAACACTGCTCACGGTGGAGCTGTGAAATTAATGTATCTGCTACATTCTTCAAAAGTAAGCCTTTTTTTTTTTGGAATTACTCCAAAAGAAAAGTACAATTTGCAGTTAAGTACCGAAAGAGTTGCACTCTTGTAAACAAACGCATTAACAATTTGCCGTGATTTTAGTTTAAAAATGAATTTGTTTTTACGATTGTTAAAGCCTCAGAGACCTGGGAACGAGGTTGGTTTATTTATGACAAGTTTGCCGCCAAGGCAGATGAACGGACAGGACATTGCGTCCCAGTTACTAAGCCTATCTGCCCAACCCATCACAAACTACTTAAACTTACCCAACTGTAAAAGGTCGGGAAAAAAAACCAAAAGAAGAGTTAGCAAGAGCACTCCTGTAAAAGATTAACGCGGTGGTATTTAGCGCAGACATTTCTTTTTTTCTTTTTTCTTTTTTTTTTGGAGGGGGGTGCAGACTGCAAATGATTGTGAGAGGAGCACGACGATATATATATATTTTTTTAATTCTGAAAATTAAAATCACACTAGCCCCAATAACAATCCCTAAAAACAACTCATATGATGTCGCAATCACAAAAATCATAATGATTTTGAATTTCCAAAGCCTGTGCAATCGTTTTCTATCAACGAACAGGAAACGACGATTCAGTAGTCATTCAGACTCACACGTAAATGATTAGCAACCACTCCTTAAAGTAATGGGATAGGTAATGGCGTGAGGGCTTTGCTAAACGACACTGAAACAAAACCTACAACGTAGGAAAGTTGTTTTATGGATGGAAGTGATGACCTAAAACTTGAACACGGTAAATGTGTACCAAAAAAGAGTATTAGAAAATGCTTACGTAAACCGTCGCCTGAAATTTTCGAATTGTTCCGAAACTCTTCGTTCTATTTGCATCAGGTTTTGTAAGAACGCACGCCATTTTCTTCCTTTCCTTTTCTCTTCTCTTCTCTTCTCTTCTCTTCTCTTCTCTTCTCTTCTCTTCTCCTCCTTTTTTTCTTTCTCTTCCTTTCTTTTTTCTTTCTTTCTTTCTTTCTTTCTTTCTTTCTTTCTTTCTTTCTTTCCTTCTTTCTTTCTTTTTTAACGGAGTTATCAAATCAACTTCTTCACACTGGCAAGCTATTTTTTATTTGTAACTAGCAGTACCATTTTATTCCAAGTACATACAAAACAAAAGAAAAGCTAATATTACATATCTACACAAAAGCCTCCGATAAATCACTTGACTATTCACTATTAGCTGTGATGTCCTTGCTATGTTTGCAGGGAAGAAGAACCCCTCAAAAATAAATGATTAGTTATCTGTCTTGTATATTTTAGTGTGCATGCCATAATGTCCATGCCAATAAACTGCTTCGTTACGAGTCGTTTCTATGGCAAAATATAAGTCAGGCAGAAAATTTTTAATTGCAAAAAAAGAACACATACAGGGAAGAAGCCTCTTACGTGTATTCAGTTGGTAAGAGTTTCAGTCAAGCAAAAAATAAATAAATAAAAATAGTAACAAAATGAATAAAAACTCACATACAGAAAAGCAACCTTTCACGTGTAATCAGTTTGGCAGGAGTTTTAGTCAAGCAGAAGATGCCGAAATGCATTTAAGATCTAGAACACGTGCAGGGAAGCAACCTTTTACATGTAATCAGTCTGGCAAGAGTTTTATTCAAGCTAGAAATCTCGAAAAGCATCAAAGATCACATGATCGCACGATCGCTTAAGATAGTTTGCAGTCGCTGTCACTGAGACTCGTCTTCATATGGTCATAGTTTGAACAGAGTTTTTGACGTGCGTTCCATCGCCGGATTTCTTGTCGGATCATTTGCGTATTGAATATTGCATTGAAAACCAACCTACAGAAAGTTGCTTTGCAATTTCTACTAGTCAGCATGGCCGTCTAAAACATTAATTTAAAAAAAATGACTGGAACGCAGGGTCAGTACCTCTGTAGAACAATATCAGCAAAGGACCGCAAACGAAAATGTTGCACGTGTACGTAGGATCTAGTAAACCAGACCTAATCAGCCAAAGGAATACTCAAATGACAAACAAAGCAGCAAGGCTGATCTGACTACGTAGAAAGATTTGACTCTGCAAGACATCAACACGACACTAATAGAACTTTAACAGAGCAGGGTTGCAGCCGTAGACAGCTGTTTCGCTCTACTTAGAGCTCATCAGTACGGCGTAGCAAGATGGCGAAAATGCCGTAAAAATACCCGTGAATTCTGTTAAAAGCCCTAAACGAGGACGCGCGCCCACCAAATCACGCCATCACGTGTCTTGGAAAGGTCGAGAGTCCAGGTGTCGTGTTGATGTCTCGCAGAGCCAAAGATAGGATGGACAAAACCAGCAAAACCAACCTTATAAAGAAACATGGACAAAACCATGCTATAAAGAACAGCATATCGGATCTATAAAAAAGACCTACGGTCCAAAAACATACATACAGTAGAACAATATCAGCAAAGGACCGCAAACGAAAATGCTGCACGTGTACGTAGGATCTAGTAAACCAGACCTAATCAGCCAAAGAAATACTCAAATGACAAACAAAGCAGCAAGGTTGATCTGACTATGTAGAAAGATTTGACTCTGCAAGACATCAACACAACACTAATAGAACTTTAACAGAGCAGGGTTGCAGCCGTAGACAGCTGTTTCGCTCTACTTAGAGCTCATAAGTACGGCATAGCAAAATGGCGAAAATGACGTAAAAATACCCGTGAATTCTGTTAAAAGCCCTAAACGAGGACGCACGCCCACAAATCACGCCATCACGTGTCTTGGGAAGGTCGAGAGTCCAGGTGTCGTGTTGATGTCTCGCAGAGCCAAAGATAGGATGGACAAAACCAACCTTATAAAGAAACGTGGACAAAACCATGTTATAAAGAACAGCATATCGGATCTATAGTCAGATCAGCCTTGCTGCTTTGTTTGTCATTTGAGTATTTCTTTCGCTGATTAGGTCTGGTTTACTAGATCCTACGTACACGTGCAGCATTTTCGTTTGCGGTCCTTTGCTCATATTGTTCTACTGTATGTATGTTTTTGGACCGTAGGTCTTTTTTTAGTGTCGTGTTGATGTCTTGCAGAGTCAAATCTTTCTACGTAGTCAGATCAGCCTTACTGCTTTGTTTGTCATTTCAGTACCTCTGTCTTTATTATTATTTACACGTGAAAGTTACGTGGGGAAAGTAAGAGAAAAAGTGATTGAAAAATCTGCTATACTTCTCGGGCATTTTCAGTTTGGTCGCCATCAGATCGGTCTGTCGAAAACACCGACCCATTTTTACGAGGTGGACGGATTCCAAGCACCCTCATATTGATTAGAAAAAAGAGCAGGTTGCAAATCGAACGTTTTAGGCTCTGTCTTCATTATTGCTCACTGGTAGAGGACATATGTTGCCATTTGTTGCATGTGACCAAAAAAAAACAATGATCTACAAGCCAGTTTGGTACTGCGCTAACTAATATGAAACACGTTCGGCATATTAACTAGACAGGACAGAGAGGAAGAGCACTGAAGTGATGTAACAATCGTGCAATGAAAATTTTGTAGAAAAATATAACCTAGTGTGAGTGAAGTAACGGCATACAGCGGTTCTACAGACAAGCGTTATCCTATAATATGGCTATGTCACATAATGTCCTTGGTGCTTTAACGATCTTGTTATTTCACCGGCGGTGTATTGACCTACGGTTCAACTACAGGAAGGTTTGGTAATAAACAAAACAACAACAATAACGACAGTCACAAAAATAAAATAATAATTAATCCTGTTGGGCTTGTTTTGGTGATCTGTAAAACCACGGACTCACTTCCAGTTATTAAAGCTGAAAAGAAAAGAGAAAATTGCCTCAGTTTTTGTTTTGCTTTTAATTGGCTGAAGGTAAGTTGCAGCTGCATACTATCAATACAATATACCCATTCCCATTGAGAAGCCTTTTGCTTTTATTTTGCAGTGAGCTCAGTTGAATGTTACTTAAGTGTACATTAAACTCATTTGCAAAATACTATTCAAAGGTTTTGCATTTTATACATGTTAAGGTTGGTTTCCATGTGATGGCTACGATCGCTACGATCGCTACCAAAAAAGCTGAGAGGTCGTTGCGACTTTGATCGCTGAGCAGTTTCCATATGCCGGATTGCTGTGATCGCTACGATCGCTAAACTGGGTTTAAAATTTAGCCCAAACCTCGTTTGCAGAAGATCCTTAGCCTGCATTTAGAAACTCGTCTCTGTTTTTGTGTTGCGTATTCTTTTCAACTATGGTGCTTTCGGAGTTCCTTGATCACAAACCTCACTTAACCCTTTCCCGTCCGCGTTTTTTCCTTAGTAAAACGCATTTTTTACCGCTAAAGCGGTTTTTTTAAGTGGTATGTTGCCAAATGCCGCTAAACTTTGCTACAAAAGCGTTTTCTTACAATTTAGCTAAATTTTGAGCCCGCTTCTGTTGTAAATTGTACAATGTTCTGCTTTGGCGGATTCATTTCCAATTTTTTTTTTCGCTTCTTTTGCTTTCCTTTTTCTCTCCCTTTCTTTTCTCTTTATCTTCTACCCTTTATCCCCTTTCTATCCACTGAAAAAGTTTGGGCCTCAGCCCTTCTAAAAACCTGGAAAGGGAACACTGATCAACTAGGTGACTTGGCCTACTTTACCACCAACTTTGCACCCAAAATTGGACACGTTTTTTCTGGTATAGCTCTGCCCGAATTGGGTCGATATTTAAAATGGACACACGTAAGGATGGATCTGTCCTTGCTGTGTTAGCTGCTTATCAAAACAATCTGGTGACGTCAAAAATGATGACGTCCCAAGTGGCTCAATGGTTCCCGACTTTAACGTCGGGAAAATACAACTCTTGACGGGAAAGAGTTAATGTTCGTACATTTTACAGCGAAGTTTGGAAGTGAAATTAGCTACTGTGACATAAACATGTTTAAGGGTATTGGCCTATTTAGCACAGTTTTCTAGTGAAGCTGAAAATTCGCCAAGGTGATCAGATATAAATACAACATCAAGCAGTTAAGTTATGAGATTTTGTTATACAAAGTCGAAGCTACTAATTCCGAAACAATAAAATGTAAGCTTATAATATGATATTATACCCTATACGGCCATAGTTCCCCCCCCCCACTACCCCCACCCCCAAAAAAGAAATTAATGTCACAAACATGATTCATATGGAAAGGAAGGCCACATGTCAGAAAGATTAACTTATAACTTACCTGAAAGACAGAAGAATCCCAACTGCCAAGATAATAGTAGAAATCCTGATGCTCACTGAAAATGAAATGAAGAAAGAGGCGATTCTGAGGAAAAGAACTAAGTATTCTTGTTCGCAATTACGCGATGGTACTCAGAAAAATCATCAGGTGCCTGTTTGGGTACTATCAATTGTTATATAATATATCAACCGCATTCAGACCGGGCTTTTTTGGTCTTCTGGGACGGGGGGCGGGATTCCGCCCCCACCTCTTAACTCCGAGAATATTAAAGCTATGACAACGAAACTTAAAGTGCAGATAGTACGTCCAAAGACGTTTCCATTAAGGTCCACAAGATTAGCTGATGACGTCACAATAATAATAATAATAATAATAATAATAATAATAATAATGGTTTAATAACACACTGTTCTTAAACGGCGGCCATCTTGGATCTGTCATCTTAGATTTCTTAATTTTTCGAAATCATTCAAAACCCGCCAAAATTGTTCAAGAAGTGATCAAAATCATAAAATTCCCACAAAAATGGTCACAAAAGTAAAATTTACTTCAAAAAAGTAATGATTTTGATCAAAAAGAGAGAAATTCAAAATTCTCAAAAAACCGCTTGTCAGAAAGTGGTTGTCATGGTAACGTCAAACTTAATAGACAAAGACTTTCTTTCTAAATTGTTTCCAGATAAATTTTAGGTAAAGTCACCAAGTTTCGTGGCTATAGCTTGCTTATTAAAAAAGTTATAAACGTCCAAATTCCGTGGTGGCAGAATCCGCCCCCACCCCTCCCCCCCCCGGCTGGTCTGAATAGGGTTAAGTTAATTACCCGATATAAACATAGATGTTCTCTAGAGTAGATTATAGAACGCATCACCAGCATAATTCATTTTTAAAAAAACGTGCATTTTACTTTTCAGAGGAAATATGCTGCCTTCCCCCCCTCCCTTTATGATTCAAAAACTCGATGCCAAAACGACACCCCCATGTGGTAAGGCGAGAGTCACGTTTGTTCCCGTCCGGCCGTCTGTGCATTAACAGGCTTCCTCATTCACCCATATCACCCCCTCCCCCTCCCCCACCAACACCCTCATAGCCCCTGAGAACTGTCTGTTCAGGTTTCTCCAACAATTTATTATATTGCCTTTCTCAGATTCACCATGGGGAGAAGGACCTGAGAGAGTGGCACAAGTCCTCTTCCCAAAGCTGACGGCGCAGAAAAAGGACTGATACCAGAACTTCGATCGTGGGCCAAAAATAATATAACTAATCAGTTAATTTATCTTACTTTGAGCGTTGGAATCGCAGTACTTTACACATTCCTTGGACTCCTTCGTGTTTTTCAAGCCTTTGCAGCTGTAGCCTGTCTCTGCTTCACACTTTCCTTCGATAACAATCGGTCCGCCGCCGCCTTCCGAGCACTTGCTACACTCACCGTCTTTGGCCTTCCAATCCGTGAACTTCACCTCTGCAGAAAAGAACAACATTTTTTTTGACTGTTGCCCTGTGCCATGTGCCGGTTGACTTAACCAGTTTACAAGATGTATGTGTCTGTCTTTAGAGTTCAGTGTTTGACCAGCAGGGTTGAACACAGATTTTTCACATAAAAGGAGACAATTCGTGCTGTTTGCATGGCGTAAACAACTTGCAGCGACAGTTGTAAACAACAGTTGCGAAAAGTATGAAAATCCCAAAATAGAAATTTAATATACACGTGACCTGTCTGAAGCGTAAACCGTCGCCTGTCTCCAGCCCCTTAAGGCAAGTAAGACGGCTGATAATTTAGACTACACAAGTATGAATGAAACAAACCCTGCGTTCACCAAACTGGAACTAGTTGAGGTGTATGTACCGATCTGTAGAGTTCGGTGTTTGATTAGCAGGGTCTGGACACAGGTTTCAGACATTGAACGAAGGCAATTCGTGCTGTTTGCATGGCGTACACATCATGCATGTGAGCAACAGTTGCGAAAAGCGTGAAAAACCAAAAAAGAAGCCTTAGAAAATCGATATACATGTGACCTGTCTGAAGCGTAAGTCGTCGCCTCTCTACGACCTCTTAGGGCAAGTAAAACGGCTGGCAATTCAGACTACACAACAAAATAAATGAAACAAAGCCTTCGTTCACCAAACTGGAACCAGCTGAGGTGCTCAGAAGCACAGCAGATGCAAACCCACAAAACTTCAAACAAAACAAAACTGCCAAAGTACGTTTCACAACCAGGTGATCATTAAAAGAAAATGTCGGGGATCAATTTTTATTGCAATTGTTAACAAAACAGAGAAATTCCAGTTATTAAATTTCGGATATGAGTCTCCCAGTTGCACGTTGAAATCACGAATTAGTCATCTATTATTTTTGACAACAATATATAGTATGTAAGTACAGACTGATTTCAAGTTGAAACGTAAGCTAATCAATGTCAAAAAATGCTTTAAAAATTAATGGCAGGATAATTGGGTATCAAGCAATTGAGCTTTCTTGCAATTGCTTCTTTTGAACAAAGTAGGAGTGAGGAGCTCTAGTGAAGTTAAACGGTAAAAACTAACCTAATGGCGTGAAGTCAAAACTGTCTTTTACGACTGCCATGTTCATGAGTTTGCCATCCTCCAACTCCTTTTTAAAGACGTCCTCGATAAAACCAGCTTCATCTTTCTTTAGAACCAAGCATAGTTTAAGCTTCACGAGAATTTCTTCTGCATTCTGTTGGAATGTCACATCTGAAATCTTCACCTCGCTGTATTTGCTGGAGTCATTGAATAAGCCTTCAAGCTATAAGAATAATCACAATCGTGTCCTTAGTACTTACTGATTAAAAGGTGAGTGCTCTTTTGAGTCTCCACTGCATCCTGTATAAAGACAAACGTCTAATTATGTAACGAGAAACGTAACAGTCACTATACCCAAATATAGGTAGAGTTACCCCATTATAGTGCAGTTGAATTTTTTAAAAGATAAACGCCACATAAAGTTTTTTTATTTTTATTTTTCCAACACGATTTTTCATCTGCACGTGACGTTTTAAGCAGCCTTAGGCATATCCCTTAGACACACTTTGACCAACTTTGGTGAGAACTGGTTACTATGATAACAAGACATGACATCATAAGTGGTAGGCGGTGAAGCCACTTTTTAATATAAATACGTGTTTTCACCTTTTTAGGTCAAAAAAGCTAGCACAAAATGTTGACAAAAAGTAGCAAAGTGTGCCGAATTATGTTACACTCTACACGTCTAGCATCAAAAATTTTCAAGTTTCGCTGTATTTTGATAATTTTCAATTTTGGCTAAAATCTTAGATGGCGGTTAAGATGACGGCCATTTTGGATGACGTCACAGGCCCTCAGAAGTGCCGCAGCCCGTAATTTATACCTCATTCTGTAGAGCAAATCAAAGGCCTCCTACCAAAGGACATTGTAACACAGCAAGTTCAATTTCAAGCAAAGTAGGTTCGAGAAAACGCCGTGACATGAACATACGTTAGCTGCTCGCGTGGGCTTCCTGGCTGCACCGTCTTGATCGCCACTAAAACAGGGCTTTTGGACGACAAGCCATAGCTGTTGGAACCCCTGCAGCTAAGAGCTCCATTACTACTGTGATATGTCTCAGATTAATGACTCACTTAATCCTCAAATGACATTTAATCCTTGATTTCTCCGGCAGAAGTTATTTCTTAATGAAGTTCCTGATAGAATTTCCAGGTTTCAAATTATTCCCATATTAAGTTCACTTTTTAAGCTAAGCAAAACTCAGCTTAAAAAGGGCAAGGGCCGTTCAAGGACCCGGACCTTCGGGGGTGTCCTCCCGTGTCCTCTGGGAAAAAAATTCGTTTGCCCGCCATTTTAAAGGAAAACACGGCAAACTATATATCGTTGGAAAAGTTAATAAATGTAAATTTCGGAAAAAATATTAATTGACGGTTTTTTTTCTAATTTCGCAAACGAAAATTGCAAAAATGACTGTGAAAATGACCACGCGTAATTCAATCAGATACGTGGATTAATAGGGTATCAAAATACGGCGGATTTCTTGGAAATTTGGGCAAAACATTTCTTAACTGTTGTGAATCCAAAGCGTTTCGGGTTATTTTTAATTTATAATATTTCGCCCGTGGCGATCTTCAATGCACATCGCGTATTCTTTGCTGGTCGAACTTGACAGAACTTGCCCAATGTTGGGCAAAACTTGCCCGATGGGCAAAACTTGCCAATGTTGGGCAAAACTTGCCTTGTCGAACTTGCCCAATGTTTTTGGGCAAAACATTTCTTAACTGTTGTGAATCCAAAGCGTTTCGGGTTATTTTTAATTTATAATATTTCGCCCGTGGCGATCTTCAATGCAATGCACATCGCGTATTCTTTGCTGGTCGAACTTGACAGACTAGTTAAAAAATAACCAGTCAGAATATCGAAAAATGCTCACATGCTTTTGATGATTGATCCTCTGTGATTAACGCTGAGCAGTTATTTTACCAATGTGCTTGGATTTGTATATAACCTATTAATTCAAATGAATGACTCATGGTCACTTTCACAGTTGTTTGTGAATTTCTTTGCGGAAGAAACCGGCAATTCATATTTTTTCCGAAATCTACATTCATCAACCTTTCCAAAGATATATAGTTTGCCGTGTTTTCCTTTAAAAGGGCGCGCAAACGAATTTTCTCGGGGGTCACCCAAGAAGGTCCGTTGTAACCTTAAGTAGTATTCCAAAATTATTAGCTACTTACTACATCCGCCATTCTATCCTTCAATGTCTCGTAATCCATTGACGATTTGTTTGCATAAGCCTCCTCCCATTTTTCCTGTAATACAATGCTGAGGTTTCCACATGCTGAAAGTGTAAATGAATTTCAAAATATAGAGAGATCACCACGTTATTCAATACACTGGAAAACAAACAGATAATTACAATAAAAAAAGGTGTACAGTCAACGATTACTTACAAGCTCTATTTTCAAAAACGTAACATTGCTGTTAACTACAAATGTGAGATTACAAAATATTTATAACATGAGAGGACCATAAAACGAATATTTTCGAATTACGGCTTATTATGGTTATTTTGAGGATTTTCAACTGAATCTGATCGATACTCTAGACGACAAACAGTCAAGAACGTTCGTTTCTGATAAAATAGCAAACGATGCCGGTGAAGAACGCAACCTAATCCTTTCTTGGTCTCCCTGTGTTCTTCCTATACCGTTAGCGTAAATGCATAGTTATACACTAAATCATTACATTCGATTTCTTAGATGAAAATAACGAATTAATTTAGGCAAGCTAGAGACGACAGACGAATAGTGATTTATGTCAGTGGGTAAGTAAAAAAGGGGAAGCCATGGGCATAGTATAAAGATAAAATTTCTATTTACGTTGTTGTAAAAAAGGGAGTCTGTTAGTTTGTGTGTTCATTATGTTACTAAGTTCGCTCTTTAGATCGTTTCTTTGTTTGTTCCTTTGTTGTTCTTTGTTTCGTAAACTTTTCCATTTTTGTTCGTTTGCTGGCTTGAATGTTTATTCGATCGATCGGTTCATTCTTTTTTTATTTTTTATTTTTTATTTTCCAGTAATTGGACTTTCCTTGACTTTGTCAGCTGGTAGGCTTTTTTACTTGGTTTTATTTTATTTTCATCGCTTTGCATAATTACTTGTTCCTGAGTTGGTTCGTTCGCAGCCTCTTTTGTTTGTTCGTTCGTTTGCTTTGCTTTAATTTATTTGTTCGTTTGCTTACTCTTTTCTGAAGGTGGTGGTGTCGTGGTTGGAGTGGTCGGCTGCACTGTAGCTGTCATGGAACTCTGAGAGGCTGGTGTTGGGCTTATAATTTGTGACGAAGCAGACAGTGAAGACGCGTTGGCCTGCG
>OZ024890.1:5013700-5093700 GCA_964017195.1 Siderastrea radians
GCTTCTTATTTCAATATGTTGTACATTGGCAAACTGATAAAAATTGTGCTTGTGGTGAGGTTTCTGTAAATTAACAACTACATAAGGTCGTGTAATCATACCCTGTTTAAGAGAAAAATTGATGAAGTCGATACCCCGTTCAAGACAAAACCCGAAAACCATACCCTATGGGGCCGCACGTGCCCGCTAATGTCATACAAGGGAGTACCCCCCGGGTTGACTGCTGTAAAACATAGCAACAACTCTCAATCGCGTGTACTCTCTTACCTCACGCTGGAAAAGCTGGTTTCTACATTTGTCCGTTAGCCTTCTTCTATTGTTTTTGAGACACTCAAGAACCTACAGTGAGAAAAATGTAATAAAGCATAGTTAATGTCCGTATGGTTAAGACCTTTTAATGTTTGGGCAACAAAACAATTTGTACACTATATTACTATAATTGTTTGATTAAAATTAATATTTTGTATCTCCGCTTATATGGTCTAAGTGTTCTATAGACTCTTAGTTCTAATTGGTTAGTATTTTAGTATTAGTATCATAAATAACTGTGTAATTCAGCCATGTGACTGTGAAGTAGTTTTAATTGACCATATTTTTTATCTCGAGTTTGAATCAGAGCTCTGGAAACTTCACATTTTTGCTAAAGTCGGCTAGGCAAATCTTTTACTGAACTCGGCCTTCATGTCTCACGTGATGTTTCACGTCATGTATCACCCTGTCTTCAAATTTTGCTATTTGAGGGCCTTCTTTGACCCCTCCAGGCGCACCAATTTTATGATGGAACGTGAACAACGTATTACACAAACAGCAATCGCAAGATAGATCTCGTTGCACATGGCAAATATAAATGGGTTTCTTGCTCTTGAGGTTTTTGATTTTTACAAAGCCATGTATGGCCTGCAGGCACATATTATAGCCCGCACGCTGTACATTTCTTTGTAAAAACTGCAAATTTTGAATTTTGACAGTTGCTAAGTTTTAATCAGATCTCTGCGAAACTCAGAACGGCAAATCTACACATGACCCCGTCTTCCATTTAATCCAGTCCTAAAAACATTTCTAACAGCAAACTGTGCCACGGTGCTGCTGTGCTTTTTTCAAGTCACAGCACTGAATAACAAAAAACACAAGGAACACATTACCTTAGCCTGGCCATAACTGGTGTCAGCACACAATTTCGCTATGTCTGCCATGCAGGACGCAATCATTATAGGATCAAACCTGATATCTTCAGACTGAACGAAAACAATAAACACAACTTAGTCATTAAAATAATTAGGAAGTTCCTAAAAACAACACAAGCAGCCCAAGCCACAATCAGTGACAATTTGTTGGAACACTCAGTATAATCATGGCTCCCTCTGAATCCAACAAACCAAATGTGCTTGGAAATTTTATCAAATGTACGAAGACAGGTGTTCTCAGCACTGTTGGCTATTAGAAGGGAGGGGAGAGGGTGTCATCAGTTTTGGAACTGATTGCAGCTAAAGATAACCCCCACCCCACATTCCTAAGGACAAAACAATGTAAAAGACCGAAATGTGTGATTTTTTCATTTGTTTCATGCCAAAATGGCATAACGGATCAGCTGGTACAAAACGTACCCTGTTAGACAAACCAAAATTGTGACAATCTTTTCCCTTCGTCAGACGAAAATTTCGGCTTAAAAAACTATGCACTCTTTCCATGCCACATATGCCTATTTATAGTACAACGGTAAATTTTGGCGTGCTCCCACTCGTCGTAACCGATCACGTGACGCGATAGTATCTCTCCTCAGCGGGCGCCTATCAGCGCATAGCGCCCGTTTTTGGCAATTTTAGCTCAAAATTAAGCGATGCACAACAAGGCCAAAAGAGTCCCTTTGTCTCAGGCCCTATGTGTGATAGGTCCCCTCCTTCATAAGTTATACATAATCATATATATTTGTTGAGAACACCAAATTTCCTCGGGTAACCCATCACACGATGGTGCCTTCGACAGAAGAACTCTATTGTATAATGGAGTATCTCCCTCGACAGGAATTCGTTTTATAATTAATCTAAGTAAAGCAACATCACTTAACCAACAAACTTGTGAGTTAGTCTGCCTGTGATAAAAGAAAGAAAATGCGAAAAGTGGTTTGAGGGAGGTTAAGGAATAGAAAATTTTATCTGACCTCTTCTTCCTTTTCAACTCTCAAGTGCTGTCGACATTGTTCAGAAATACTGTGTTCCTCTTCATTAATAATAGCATCACGCACATGTTTACTCAAGCAAGCAACAAGCTCGTACCTGAAAGAAAGGGGTCATGGCATCACCATTGAAGCCAAGAGCATACGCAAATGTCGGATGTTTCTATATGCTCTGGAGACCATTGTCGGTTAGCCGTTTTTCTGTCCTTTTTTTTTGGGGGGGGGGGGGAGGGGTGGTGGGGACATCTTTCTTTGGAGTTGTATTTATTGTACACAACACCAAGAAAGAATTATTTCAATGCATGCAACAGCATGAAGAGGCCATCTAGCAAAAAAGGGGACCTTTTGATCAAGCATGGCCACAAATGCTTGCTTGGTTAGAGAAGGTTTTTAAAGTTTGAAAACCTTTTTAGTACACTTAGCCTGAATAAAAAAGCCTGTCAGTTTTGACATTTTATGTAGCCCATGATATGCCATTAGCCCTATCAAACACATTTGAAGGAGAGTAACCACATGACTGTGACCTTGTAGTCTCCCGCACAGCCATTATTTAGTGTTGCGTGACGAACCAAATAGTAACGGCTGCATAGGAAACTAGCGACACTGTGAACCTCAGTTGAAACAGTTACAAATATGAAAATATTTAAACACATGAAAACTAAAAATCTTATGAAATTCCAGGTGAGAATAAACTTAAGGCTGATAAATGAGCCATAAAAAGGCCATTCTTATAATTTAAGCAGTGCTGTAGCACCTTAAGAACGATGGATATAGTTAACTGACAAAAATACCGGTCACGATCAAAATGAGTACAATTATGGCAGCTATTAATTATTAGGAAAAGTGAAATTTAGTCATTACATTTGTTATTATTTGTATGAAATAACAAAATTGAGGAAATAAGAAGAACAGACAGCTGCTATCCCCCCAACATTGTCATGTTGTGCAATGTTGTCAGTGCTGTCTAGTGTTGTCAGTGTTGTCCAATGTTGCAAGTGTTATCCAACGTTGTCAGTGTTGTCCAGTGTTGTCAGTGTTGTCCAATGTTGAAAGTGTTATCCAATGTTGTCAGTGTTGTCTAGTGTTGTCCAATGTTGTCAGTGTTGTCCAATGTTGTCATTGTTGTCTAATGGTGTCAGTCCGACGTTACCATCAGTCCAAAATTCCGGTAACCCAAATTCTATTTGACATCTCATGACAGCATTTTGTTGAGGCAAATTAAGTCGGTGGAACTTTTGCTTACTCCTGTAACCTGCGACTTTTGAAGCGCATACACTTCTCGTCTTTGAAAGGATCAAAAACAAGCGTTGTAGGCCATTTGTCAGCATGTCCCATACAACAAAGTTGTATCATTTTAAATCGGTCCTTAGGGAGAACAGGTGACTTACGATTCCACGATTCCATCATGAGACAAACGAATAAACGTTCATCTTTCCTAATCTTACACCACGATGAACAATAAGCACATCTTTAATGAACAGGTAACTTACTTATTTGTTACTTCTTTACAGTACTGTTGTGCATCCTTACGGCAAGCTTTCTTAAATTCAGGGGAGAATCTAAAATCTTTCATTTCAATCTAATACGGAAACAAAGAAAATAAAATTACAATAAACAAAAACAATTCATGTAGGCTTGCAATGAGGGAGCACTGGAACACGACAGGGTCTGTATTCGCTTCTTTTTATTCCTTTAGTTTTCCAGTTTAATGACGACTGTTTTTCTTTTTTAATTTAATTTAATTTTTATATACCAGTAGAGAAACATTCTGGGCAACCAAGTAACCTGAACTTCTTCAGAAACAAAAATGATACTTCGGTGTTATCAAACACCGGCAAATTTTGATCTGCATTGGGTTCCTTTCTTCAGGGATTTCAACATACCGTGGTTTATTATGTCAAGGTTCTGTTCCATACATTTACGGTAACTTTCATCACCTGGAAAGCATCCTCGAGAAGGGACTTTGTTACAAGGGGGTTGGTTGTATTGGGGTTGGACTCTACTTACAAGTTGCCAGTGTTCGATGGCTGCATGGCACTTTTCATCCATTCCCTGGTCATTCTTGTGTTCAACTAAACATGGCAGAACTCCTTCAGTGTCCCCTTGAGCAACAACCTCTTCACAGAACTTTGTAACCATGCCAGAGCAAGCACGCACCAGTGTTCTGTCAAGTTTATAATCCTAAACGAAAAAGAAATTAAAACGTTATCACAACACATCTTTAAGTGTGGCTACTCAAACGAAAGCTACTGAGTAGTAAATGTACTTCCATGCAGTGCTGTTTATTATGCTAGACAAGGTGGTTCTAATTTTTGAGTCTGTTAAGGACGGTGCCCCCTTTTGTTACTGCGCATACGTTCTGCACATCCTCGGATATTCGGGTTTCTTAAGGAATTTGGCCACTAATACAACAATATTTTTGTGCGGTTTATGACTATGTGGAAAAAGCAGATCTTAGCAAGGGCTATCAGAATACAAAAAGAAAATTGGGGTAACCACCTAATTTTTAGAGATAATTGAGCTTAAATTGGGAAAGAAATCGCCATATATTCTTCGTATTTTAACGCCTTTTTAGAATTATCGTTGCTTAATTATCTCTGAAAAATGCGTGGTTACCCACATTTTTCTTTTTGGATTCCAATAACCCTTGCTAAGATCTACTTTTTCCCCATAGTCGTAACCTTTGCAAAAATACATCTGTATTAGGAGGGACCGCCCTCAATGGAATCCTAAAGTTTGACCATTCAAGTGAAAGCTACTGAGCAGTATTTTCCTGTGGTGCTGTTTATTATGCTGTACAAGGCAGTTCTTCTGTGGATAAAAACCTTAAGCCACATAACGAAGCAATTATCAAATTTGCACATCTGCCACATCTAATAGTTTGCTGCATTCTTTTGTTTGTTAAGTAGGTCATTCGTCTGTTCGTTTTAACAGCCAATAAAAGAATGTGCACTGAAATTAAAGAAAACAAGTCACACACCTCTCCCTCTTCCTCTGTAAAATTACCGATGGCTTTTTTGCAATTATCACTGAGGTCGTCAAATTTCTCCTGCAAACACTGTATCTCCTAAAAACAAACAAACAAACAAACAGGTGTGTCATAAAAAGCTTAACCCAATTGCAGCACACTTTCAGCATGAAGTGACGATGTAAAGAGAGCGCTTTTTTGGCTTGCTTTTCAAGCATTAATGTTGAACCAAAGCATCAGCATCGAAACAGAAGAGCTCCTCAATGTTTTTTTTTTCATTAGGAAACCGCAATCACACTTACTGCATGCAAACAAAAACAAATACACTTACTACAAATGAAAAACAGAAACTTGTGTTTGCCCCAAAAAACGTTTGTCGTGAGCCTGTTAATTCCCCAGCCTGAATAAAATTGTTTCATTGCAAATTTTTGACTAATATGCTGGGCTGCTTAGCACAGCTATAAATATTCGCCAACGACACACTGGGCAATTCTTACTTGAAGGGTGAAATTGATCGCCAGCGATTGTGAGAATTTTTGTGGAAGTGGACACACCAGACTGACCGTCAGAAATTTTGTAAGTCATAGTGAGGCAGTGATTAATATTGCTTGCAAAATCACCATCTATCCTAACACAATAAACATTCCGGAAATAATTCTAGTGTTCGTGGTTTACTTAGTTTCACTGTTTACCGTACCCAAATTGTGAATTAGCCAATCAGAAGCCTTGTTTACTGTCATGATTTTCTACGATATCAAGTCACTGACCTGATATCCTACGATATCATGGACAGTTTGTAAAACTCGCATTTTTTTGCAGACTTTAGAGGCGAAAATTACAACAGAAATACAACGAAATGTAAAACTATTACATTTGTTAAACGAGAAAGTAATTTGTTTAACGGTAAGAGAGGAAAAAAAATACAATTTCGGGCCAAAATTGGAAGCGGCTACACTGGCGGGCGCTCGCGTGAACTTTACGAACAGCGCTGAAACTTTTTTGGTTTCAAAATGGAACCGGGTTTTCCAAATTTCTTTCTAAACTTGGACTTCCAAGATTCAGAAAATGAAACTCCAAACAAAAGAATTAAATAAAATGGCAGATGAGGAGTTGGAGAAGAGTATTGACGACAAGAAAAGTGTAAATACGTGTCGCTCTACAACGCCTGACTGATCACGGTAACTGAAAAAAAAGCCGGGTTTTAGGACGAATTTGGGTACGGTAAATACCTAATCGCACCTTTTTTGGTACGCTTCGGCAGCATATCAAGCTCGTTTGGTCTCACCATGGGTATTTTGGCTCGACTACGTCTCGCCAAAATACGAACCATGGCTCGACCAAACTCGCCTGATATGCCGCCGAAGCGTACCAGAAAGGTACGATTAGGTATAAAAACTAATACTAAGAGTTTTGTTGACAGAATATTATTAATACTATTATAATAATAAATAACCACATTTATATTGAACAAAGTAAAATAATTCCAAATTAGCGGAAAAATTCATTTGGTGCTTGATCCTGTCATATTGAATCAAAACAAATCAGGTTTCTTACACAGGATCACAATAATTCCATATCAGGGCTTGTCCAAATGCGCATTACAAGTAATTATTAAAACAAACTAAAATTACAATATTGTTCTGGCTGTACCTCTCCTTTGCCTAGCTGGTCTTTGCAGTGTTGCCCAAGATCCTTGACACAAGCCATCTGAATTTCAGGCATCAAATGCACATCCACAGCTCTTTGATGCATCACACGTTGAACATGAGCAGCACATTTGGCCGAAACCTTTTCGTGATAAAATAAAAACAAACCCAGATGTTTTAAAAAACGGTAAATAAATTTACTCACAATCTGGCTCAAGTTGAAAGGTAGATAACAGTAAATGCTCAGCAACTAGGAGTATTGCTATCCCTCCATGGGATGCCAGTCCAGCGCAATCACTTGCTGGTGCCCATCTATACAACTGGCTAGAGATGGACAATGCGTAGTAAGGATCCATGCTTAAAAAAGATGGCGTGGTAGTTAGCACACTGGACTTGAAATCAGATTTTCAGTCAGAAGATAGTTGAGCTGCCATGCAGTTTCCATTGACTGCAAGGACCTTTCCTCCAGACTGTCTCTCTACTCAGGGATTTAAAAGGACACCAGTGAACCAAATAAGCGAATTTTGACAAAATACCAGGGGGGGGGGGTCGACCCTGTGATGGATTATCATTTCATACGGGAGGGGAGGGAGGAGTGAAATACTGGCTTTGTTGCTTTTAAGGGAGGACACACTATAGAAAAAACTAACTGGATGCATGTGTAAATGACACAATGCAAAATGATGAATTTAATTTATCTTGACAGGATAGGTTCAAGCTCAAACCTTGGTTTGTGTTTCCAGAACAATGTTCCTGTACAGACATGAAAGCACCAAACTGATGGGATACGAGTCGTCATCCTGCACTGAAGGGGCGTGACACACAGCTCTAGCATCCTCTTGGCAGGCTTTCTGTAGTACAGGATCAAGCCTAAAATAGGACGACAGTTTTAGTGATGACTAGGAATGTGAATTTGCCCACAGCAGTGTTAGCCAAAATTAGGATTGAATAGAAATAGACAAACAGTAGGTGCTGTGTAACCTACATGCTCGCTATTCAACTTCAATTTTGCAAAGATAAGCTTTTCATTTACAGCAAGTTACTGATGGAGAGCAGGCATGTACCTTCTTTTTCTACTAAGTTTTTTGGCTTGACCGTTTGTTTTGCAAAATGGTGATTTAATAAAAAATGCTAAATGTATATCTCTGCACTGTAGCAAACCATATGTACATGTACATGTAGTAAGATCTTACTTGAAGTCTCTTGCAATGAAAAATTCCAAGTGCAACAACTGCTCCTCGCATTCGGGTATCATGTTATCAGTGTGGAGATTCTCCATCAGACATGACAGGACCCTGTTTGAAATAAAATAATTTTAAGCATGAGCCACCCCGGCCACCCCTCAGCATAGTGCTGTATACAAGCCACCCTGGCCACCCCTCAGCACAGTGCTGTATACAGCCTGACAGGGTAAGCAGTTCAGCAAATTTGAACTGAGCTTGTCAGCGTACACTGATTTAACTAGTAGTCCTCGGCCACCTTTGCCAACCACCACCAATATGCATATATGTCTATTGTCTCCTTTTATTAAAAGGTCCAAGTCATGTGCCGACCACTAGCTGAAGTCATTTCACATGAGACCAGAGTACAACTCTTCGTTGTGCATGTAGAGTAAGCCCTAATGGTGGCAAACATGAAATTTCTCTTTACATTATCAGTACTTGTGCAAACAATCAAGTGATGAGAATAAGATGTCTTGATATTTAGACAAATTCTCCTTACTAGTTCCAGAAGAAATTAATGGAGAACAGTAAAGAGAATATGCATTTTTATATCAGGGCTTAAACGCTTAACTGGCCTGCGTCCTGCCAGTTGTTATGCGGAATTTGTATTATTTTTTCCAATCACTTGAGTGTCTGTAAACTAAACGCACAACAGCTTGGGGTAGCATTAATACATTTTTTCTGCTAGGTATTATGTTTTGCAATTCAAATAAAGTGATCGTGTATCTTAGAGCTTAGCTCTGGATTACACAGAACTGTTTTACAGTAACAACATACATGCATTACTTTAACTGAAATCTGTGGTATGAAAGTTTTCATTAGTTTTGAGTTAAACTGACATCCGTGCCGGCCTGGGGCCTGTTTGTCGAAAGTCCCAATAACTTTTCGGGACCGAAAAGCTATTTAATGTGTTTACATTAAAGACTCCAATTTTGTTGGTTTTGAAAGCTGAGCAATCAAATTCTAAGTTAAAAAAACAAGTTAGGCTAATATGCAGGCTAAAACCTACGCCAATGTTCTACAGATTTTGATTTTAATTTATAGCTCCAGGCAAGAAAAGTTACCAGGACTTTCCGAGAAACGGGCCCCTGAGCCGGTGTCACAGCGGATTTGGACCCCCCCGCGGATTTGGACCCCCCGGTCCAAATCCGCTAGCGGATATGGACCCCCTCTCGCGGATTTGACCCCCCTGAAAACAAGCGTTCTATTGAGTAAAATTGGTAAAATTATTTTTTGGAGCTGTTAAAGAGGCAAAATAAAAATATTGAAGCAGTTTTTCTTTTCAAATAATCTTTAATACTTAGGGTAAAAGAGAACCTACAACGCTAGTTTGTATCGATAAATTTTAAAAACTAAACTTTCTTGAAGATATCTTACAATATTTTCTACCATAACTGACTTAAAGCGAATTTATAAAGCCGCGCTAAGAAAAACAATAGTATTTGACATCAGCTTGCCGCGGTAATTAGAGGGACGGAGTAGCAAGCGTACTTTAAAAATTAGCTTTTCTTCTCACCTTTTTCTCACCTCAAATTAATTTTTTTAGAATAAATGTTAACAACAGGAGTAAAAGAAAAAAAATAAGATTTTAAAATCGCACCGTCTGTAAGAAATACCGCAGCGCGTGTTTCAGACACTTTTAGAAGTTTTGTGGCTTTGCGGTAGCACTCCAGTTTACTGAACCGTAAGGACCCTTAAACATGACTCTGCTATTTTTCATTAAAATGAACAAGAGAAATCACTTTTCCTAGCGCGTGTACGTAAGCACGCTTTTTGAGAAATTAACTGATCTAATTTTTTCTTCAAAGACGCACTGTTGAAATTAGCTCTTTATTTAGAGGCCTTTTGTAACATCGATGGCATAGTTAACATGCTATAACTGAATTTTGAATTTTTGAATTTTGTTGCAGCAAAGTCTTGATGTTTTTCTTGGTGTCCTCATGACTTATACAAATTCAAAACATCATGATTGGAAAAGGTTCTGAAAAAAACATCCTGTGAAGTTGTGTAATCAAGCAAACTTTTTTTGCAGGGCCCACAATGCGATTCTCAACCAAAAGGTGTTACTTTAAAACCTCTTTTGTTAAACCGCCCGTTCAAACTAGAGGTGTTACTTTAAAACCTCCTTCGTTAAACCGCCCATTCAAACTATGTTAAATTCAGTATCCTGGAAAAGTAATAACAACACGAATGAAAGAAAACAAGATTTTAAAATCTTATCTTCTGTAAGAAATACCGCAGCGCGTGCTTTAACTGCAACGTTTAGAGGTCTGTCTATGTGCCTAAAACGAACGGTCAATCTACTTGATCTAAAGTCTGACTCTACCTCTATTATGAATAGGTTTGCAGTATTTTGAAACCCAAACGAAGCGTTTCCTCGCCAAGATTGAAAAGCGAAATTATTTCGGTACTTAATATGCGAATAACAGCGTGGGTTTTTACAATTACATAGGGGTCCAAATCCGCGAAGGGGGTCCAAATCCGCTAGCGGATTGGGTCCCCCGGGGGTCCATATTCGCTAGCGGATTTGGACCGGGGGGGGTCCAAATCCGCTAGCGAATTTGGACCAGGGGGTCCAAATTTGGGGGGGTCCAAATCTGCTGGGACACCGGCCTTGATTTTACCCTAAGTGTTCACTTTCGGCCCTAGCCTCCCCTAGAAAGGCTTTTTTGGCCCCCTTTTGTACTAGTTGTCTTTGGAATCCACCTACTGCGAATGTATTTGAAGGCTTGAGGGGGGTCCTAGAAGGAAGACTTCTTGTCACTCTCCAAGAAGATCACATTTCACTTAAAATGGCTGCCATGCTCTTCACGCGTGAATTTTCAAGATGGCAATGTCTCACGCTCGGAAGGAAGGATTACCTTTTGAAACTTAACAATCGAAAGAAGAAGCTCTAAGGAACACTCGACAAGTTAAGCGATGGAATTTAGAGCTTTAAGAGCGAAGAAAACATCATTCGAGGACAAACAGCCGTTTTCTCAAAGCCAAGGACAATCTTCCATCTCCAAAGATTTTTCGAGCTGCGGACTTTCTGGGAAATGTTCTAGCACTTCTAAGAGTCTACGGTAGAGTAAATTTCACATTTGATTGTAAATTTGTACCAAAATAGCTTTTTAATTGAGAGATTCTTAGTATTCCTTAAAGTTTTTGTAAAAGTTTTGAAAAAAGTGCACAGTTCGCATCAGTAAATGCTCTTCAAAATAACTTGCACATCAAGCGAAATCGCTTACGTGTAGCTTCCCTCGAAGAAAGAATTGAATGCGTCTGGTTTTCAGAAACGAATAAAGGCGTGGCACGTACATGTATTACTTAAAAAAGCTTACCGTCTCTTCTTCTGTGAATCTTCATTCATGAAATTTTGAAAAATAGTAATCTGGCCTAAACAAACAGAAATCCTCTGTTGTGGTTTGATTTCACGTGCGAGACAACATGTAAAAGCTCTTGCATAAATTCTCAAAATTTTGACGTTGAGATTGTATTTTTGGCTAATTCTTAATTGACGACCGGTGTATTTTATTCAAAAGTTAGAAATTTTAACGATTCTAGATCAAGTGAGTGTTGTTTTTTTTCGATCCTATAAATTGTCATTTCGTACTGCACATGGGGTTGTTTATTACCAACTGCTAATTTAGCGAAGTGATCAAAAACATGCCGACCGTAACGGGTTAATTTTCCACAAAAAAATTTTTCTTTGCAGTAAATTAATATTTTGCTGCAAACAAAATGGAACAGAAAAAAATCAGAAGAATCGCAGAAAATAAAGCTCCACCTAAAATTTACTGCCATGTGTTACATGTAAGACTCACATGACGTCTCCTTCCTTTTTGCCCTTGTCTTTACACACGGTCTGGACAACAGGTTCACATGCTGTGTACAAGGTGTGGTCAATACGATAATCACTTCCTGCTCCAGTCTCTTCCAACAGGCTTTCAATCTGTCAAGCAAACAACAATAAAACTTCAGTTAAGCCCCAACATCCACATCCATATTCTCCTCACTGTTCTCTACATTCTTCTTATGTTACTACTTGGGAGAATTTGATCAAACAAGACATTTCATGTCGATGGTGATCATTTCCTTTATTCTCACGACCTGTATATTTGATCAACTGGTGATATTATAAGGAGAAATTAGATGCTTGTCACTGTTTGCTGAAAGGATTAAGAGTGCTGTGGCAGTCAGTTAGAGCAATAGTTAGGGCTAAAGGCTAACACAAGCCAGCTACTACAAAGTTTTGGATGCCAAATTCAATTTTTTTATAGTGAATATGTTTTCGATACTTTTTCGAAACCACTTTCAGTTTCTAGACTGATCTGCTAAGAAAGACACAAAAAATGGACAGTGACCTGCACCTGAAAAGGTAGCAAAACATGAAATTCAGCTCAGAATTGACATACATCTTACGAATTAAACAGCTTGGACAAAACTCCATACTTTTTTCCAGACTTGAACATCATTTTTTATACTTTTTTTTCCAGATCAAAAGAAGTAGTTTCAAATTTCCATATTTTTTCAGAATTTTCCAGACCTGGTATGAGCCCTGCAAAGCCTTTTATAAACTCAGGTTCAGCCATTAGGTTTTGCATTTCCCTGGTATGAGCCCTGTAAAGCCTTTTATAAACTCAGGTTCAGCCATTACGTTTTGCATTTCCCATAAATTTGTCCTTCTGTTCAGCACATGTTCTCAGGGAAGCAATACAAGTTAAGACAAACCCAAAGAACACCAGATGCTCTGCACAGGAGGTTTGGTCACAGTGTTAAGTACTGGGATTACTGTGGCACCCAATAAAATCAGAAAGATGTTTCTTAGCTTTCTTTCATTCCCATTTTCAGTGATGACTTTTCTCAGTACTTTTGTCGAAATCCTTTTTAAAAAATACTATGCACAGTTTAATTACCCTCAAACAGTTAAATCTACCCTTATTTAGCTGATACAGCCATACTTACTGCCTTAAAACATTCTGGTCTTAATTTGGTGTCACCTCCTTCATTCTCTTCATTCCCTTCATTCTCTTCTGCCAGGTCCATCAAACAGTCTATGGTTTTCCCTTCCCTACCCTTGCCCTGGCAGTGTTGCTTTATTTCTACATCACACTTTGCGACAATCTCAGGATTAATAGAGAAGTCCTCCATCAGTTGCTGTCTCAGGTCAAATAACTCTGCCTGGCATTTACCACTAACTTTTTCATCTTAAGGAGGCAAGAAAGAAAATTAGTATTAAATTATATATTTTTTTATGCACAGTCAACTCTCATTACAACGGACACCATCGGGACCAAGACTTAGTGTGCGTAATAGAGAAAGTCCGTAATAGTGGGAGTTGTTTTCAGTAATTTCTTATTCCCTGGGACTTCAGCTGTGACTGTGATAGCGAGGTGTCCGCAAGGCGAGAGTTGACTGCACCTCTGCTAATGACAACCAGGTTTCTATTTTTGCTAGAGAGAATAATATTGTTTTTACTGAAAACAACAGTGACGTGAGCAAAAATTTATTTCCACAAGTTGATTTCATTCAATGAACACAAATATGATTCACAGTCTTTTTCCTATCTCGCTGAGGATTCAGATTCAGTTTCTCTGTAGTTCCAAACTGAACACAGTTTTACTAATGTTTATTCTCACTAAATAAGTGCAAAATACTGGTAAATACAAAACAATGACAACAACAACAAGTTCAGTATATATTTACCAGCTTGTATAGCCTTCTCTAAGCAAATGAGAATGTTTGCCAGGGCTCCGTGTTTTGTGTTTCCCCTTTCACATTGATACTTTTCCCTGTACTGCTGGTAAAACTTCATGCAGTTTTTCACCAATGGGTAGTTAGCCTGATAAAACAAATGAAAAAAGTCACAAATGAAGGAAATACTAACTCTTTTGCTAAATGATTATTGGGCTTTGCACTGTAAAGTATCCAGAAAACTTTCAGTTGACTCCCAGTAACTTGAATCCTCATTAACTCACAGCTTGCACTAAGTCGAACCAAACGTGATTTCCTCTAGATTTCTTAATAACTTAAATGTAATTTTACCCTCAAAAAATCAAACCCTTGATTACTCAAACCTCTTACTAACTCAAAGCAAATTTTTTTCGTTCAGGTCAATTTACTTTATAATGTCACCTTTGATGTTAAACTCGGACCTCGTTTGCCAACATGTACTGAGACAAAACAAACTCCACATTGAATTTCTTTAAAAGAAATATTCAAAAAATTGAACATAAATTGCTTTTGAAGTATCTAATTTCCTTTGTGTCAACTTCTTTAAGTTCTTGGTGTTGTGTTACACAAAATGTGTCCGTGCTTCCTGTGAGCATACAAGTGGATAGTGTCCAGAGGAATCCCTTCCCCCAAGAACTCAAACCTTTCCTGATTTCCCGTGAAGGTTTGAGTTGTCAGGAATCACCTGTACTACATTTACAACATGCCGGTAGACTACTGCTTGCTGGAGCACTGAATTTGAAGTCACATCTTAGCCAGGGCTATCTTTTATTTTCTTCTGGCAAAACAACAAGTAGGAGCTACTAAAACAAAGTCAAAACCATTTCCACTACTTCCTGGTCAAAATTCCACAGAGCCAGAAAGAACTGGCAGTGCAACATCTAATTTGTTGGCTTCCTTCACCATCAAGGTGAAAATGAACAAGCTGAGAATGTCAAATGCTTCCCATTTGACACAGAAAGTTTGTGGAATTTCAAACTGAAAGTTTTGGCTGAATGGAAAGCACCCTAGGTCAGATTAACTAATTTCATTCCCCCGCACCCCACCCCCAAGCCTCACTTTCGGCAAGTGAACCTGTGAAGTTTTTAATCAGAGAATTCCCAAAGTGTAAAGTTGAAAAAGAAAAAACACACTCAAATGTAATGTTGAGCTGCAAAGTGCTCACAACTAACATTGATTGTACAAATGTGGCTGGGTGGTAAATTCTGAACTGGTAATGTAACATAATTGAGGCCTAATACCAATTCTTATCCCCTCAGTTCAATAATTCGCAGTGTGCATCTATCGTAGAGTTCCCAAAGTAGCGGCCCCGGAAAGTAATGGCTACTCGAAAGTAACATTGATTTTTGGACCTAATTCCTGAAAGTAGCCCCCTCCCCCCCCCGAAAGTAGTACATCGGTCAATTCCAGCTGTGCCCATGCCCTCCCCCCCCCAGACAACCCCCGAGCATTAGCATTTTTTTTCGTGAGGGCATTTAAGCTGCCAAATGCCCTGTGGTGGGGATGAAGGAAGAGGGCAGATGCCCTGCCCCCGCGATCGTACTTCCCCAAGCAACACTGCAGCAGTATTCATTCATTGCACAGTAGTGCCCCTTTCAGCATTTAAATGTGTGATTTTTCGTTTCTGTAGGTCTGCTCTCCGTCTTCTAATTGGTTAATAACACAGACAGCACTACATGATAGTTGATTCACATTTTATTGTTACTTATTTTGTTTTAAACAGTTCACTAGTAAAAATATCTTGACATCATAAAATAGTCTGTTGTTAAGTCATCTGTTGTAAACATTTTAATAATGTGCAAATTAAAGTAAACGACTATCCCTATAAATATGTTTAGAATTTAATAAACTATCTACCATGATAGTTTTAGAATTATTGCGATGAAATTCTAATAAATCCTTGATCAATGAAGCATACCTAGGTCGGCTCACGTTAGTCGTTCCCGATAGCTCAAGTTGTGCCTCGAGAAGCAATTAAGAAATTAATCCATAAAATCGAGAAAACCTCCACAAGTTTGTCCAGTTCTCAACTTTGATGGACAAGTCAATCTGCAACGAACTGCTGGTCCTTTCCAATAAAATCTTCCATGTTTGGATTTAGAGTCGGAAACCATGTGCCAAAAGCCCAGGGGTAGTCCCCGGCGTAGTCAAATGCCCAACCCCCAGGGACTGACAAGGTGTGCAAATGCCCCACAATTGCCCGGGGGGGGGGGGGGGAAGCTGGAATTGACTGATGCATTTAACGGCTACCCGAAAGTAACGTCCATTGTTGGACTTTCTTTTTTCTTCCCTTTGTAATATGATATGTACTACCAAACACCAGTACCAAACATCAAACAAGCTTTATTGTCAGTTATTTCCTACTAACAAAGTAAACAAAAGTAGCTCACTCTATCAAGCATTTAATTCATGAAAATTCTGTATACAGTGACTCGAATTCACTGAGAATTAAAGTGTCATTATGCTTATTGTGTGGTTGTGTTCACCATTTTTCTTCCATAACTGATGTAATTTAGCTACCCAAAAGTAACGGCTACCCGAAAGTAGCAGCCACCCAAAAGGTGCAGCCCTTAGGAATGCTAATTCCAACAGTAATGGGGGCTGCTACTTTTGGAACTCTACAGTATCTTACCTTGGGATCCTTGGCCTCCAGTTTCTGTCTCTCGGTCAACTTATCTCTGCACTATGTCAAAACAAAAGAACAAATATCTTTCAAGACAGACATCGCATCAACACATGAACAAGTAGAGCACTTGAATCAAGCTCAGGACTCAAAATTGCATCCAATACATTTGCCAATGTGACTGAACCTGCATCCTTGGTGACTAAAAATTCTCATTTAGTCAGCTCTTTGGCAAGTTCTACATTTTTATTAGTGACTATTTTTTATAAGTTAGTTGCCAGAAGGTGACTCAAGATTTTTAAAATTTGACCCCTTAAATGGGGACCTCATCAATATGATGCTTTGCTCCTCTTCCCTGTGTTATGTCAATAACGTTAAGAAATCATAAAAATTTAAGGAAACAACAAAAACAGGTACTGAGTAAAAAGGCACACAATAATGTTAAATAATGCAAACAGGTATCTTTCTATAAAAAACTCAGAACAGTTGTAACATGCCTAGAGATTGCAATGCAAGCAATGCTGCATTAAATATATTCAGTGTATTTCAAATCAGCATAATGTAACAGATGCAAAGTACTACATTATGCTGAAATGTAATGCAGTGGAATACAATACAACATGGTAACATCTCAGGTAAGTGGATTGAGTTTACAGAGTGTGTTCGCAGCGGCCATGCTGGAAGAGAAAACAATAGAATTCGTTTCCACTGGGAAAAAAGTTTTCTTTTTATACAAATAGATTTTATTGTTTTGCTCCTACAACATGGCCACCATGAACACACTCTATTGCTTGTTCTAATCCTAGATTGGAGGGTTTTTCTCCAAGACTTTGCTAACCGCCACCTTTTTCCATACATATCTTTGGATTTCTCCCTCCCAAAATACCTGCATTGAAGTGTCACCCTTGTTAAACAAAGTTGATGTATTTTGTGTCTACAACATGTCCATACCTCATCACTCATTGTCTCTTCTCCCTTGTGTTGTTTCAAGCATTTATACACTCTACCCTCGCCTGATGGAACCTGTTCACAGAATCTCTCCCTGTCATCTTTACAAGCATAGTACAGGGGACGGTCCAGGTGGTAGTCATCTGATGAAAGTTCGGCCAGACGGTATATTTGTTTCTGGCAGTCCTGTGATAGATCCTCTTGATGTTCTTCAAGGCATTCAAGTACGTCATTTTGAGAGTGGATATCCTGTGAAATAAATCAATAATCACACTGATCTTCTTATCCCAAGTATTACACTAAATCCTTCATTAATTATTACATTTCCTTCTACCATCGTTTATTTGAACAGCTGGGGGCTTGAGAGATGACTAAAATAGCTGTACGACTTTCATGAAGAGTTTCTCCAGTGAGACCAGATGTCCAGGACAAGTAATATTTTGAAATCGGACAAATAATTTTCTGTTCATTTGCCTGATGGGCAAAGCCCTTGGCAAACAGTCTGTCAAATTATTGTACAAGTCGGCCGGCTTGACTTAATATACCACACTGAGGAGGGAGAAAGATCACATCAAACAAAGAAAAGATTGTCTCCTTTCATATTGTTTTAAAATGTCTTTAAATTCTTCTCCTTCTTTTTCTGGGCAGGTGGAATTTGTCTCAGGTAAGCAATTAATTTTGAGAGTTGCTTGCCCAAGAAGCCTGGAATCCAAGTTTATGTTCAGCTCCATGGATGTTCCCTTTTTAAATCTGGTTCAGGGCATCAAGTAACTGTTTTTTTCCTTGGAAGGACATTCTGAACCCGTACGAAAATGTCTGGCCCGACAAAGCCTTATTCAGGCCTAACTCTGGCCTGATTTAGTGAACTGAGACCTTAAACAAACGTAACAAAAGCCTAACATCCAATTTGTTAGGTTTACGAAGGTTTTATTAGGTTTAAAGTTAGGCTTACATGTAACATACCCTGACAAGGCGTAATTTTTTTCAGGTCGATAGAGTATTGTTTTCAGTGTGTTTCGGTAGCCCAAACATTGGCCTTACAAAGCCTGACATTTTTTCCGTCTTCAAAAAGATTAGGACTGACCAAACTACTGTATCTAGCTGGACAATAACCTTAGAAAGTAACAAATTCAAGCAGTCGAAGCGTCATTATAACTTATCAACAGACAGAACATGATCCAAAACTCACCACGATTTAGATTAACTGCAGTTAAATATCCGACTGATCCGGAATGATTCAGTGTTACTGGTTACATGGTCCGTTTTTGTGCCAACAGTTATCTGTTATGTGGGTGAGTTTGTTTTTGTTTGTTTTTTTTCCATTCAGCAATTCTTTGAAGCAGCTGTCAGTTAGCAGTATAAGCGACATCTTATAGCCAGCTCCGCTTAGCCCAATCAAATTCAGTCTTTACGTCGCCTTCTCCATTCGATTTAGTTCACTAATTCGATCCAAGTATTAGCTTTTGAGCAGTTTCGGCAGATAAAGCGCCATTATTTCACATTTCGTGACAGGCAGGCAGGCAAGTGTTGGAATTTCATCGCAAAGATCCCTTGAGACAGCTGAGGCGTTTATCTAATTGGCCAACTTTTATGAAACAATTGTTTCTTATCCCATCTGATCGCATTACAAATTTGACCTGAAATTCTCGACCGTTGGTTATTTAGCTAAGAAGAGCACGCGGACAGCTTTAGCGAGAAGAACTTATAATTATGCAGTTTTAGAAAAGATTTTGATGCTTTGCTTTCCTGGAGCGGAGATCTGAACCTGTTTTGTGAACGACAGATGGACAGGCTCTGAATATGCTGTGTAGCCACTTTCACAAGGATAATGTTCACCACAATAGATTTAGGTTCTTTGATCTGTTGCAAATTGAAGTGAGTCCCATACACTGTGAATGTGTTTGAGTCCATTTTCCACGAGGGAAAGAATATGGAAGAACTGACCGCAAATACTGAGGTGAGCAAAGCAAAGTTTCCTTAGATGGAAAATTGTAATTATCAGTGGCACATGATTATCTACATTTATTTCCTGAAATCGACATTGATTACTGTTACGTTTCCTTTGCACTCCGTACCATGAAAATAAAGTGCTTTAGTTCTTACACTGTAGCTTTATATTACATTGTGTGCTACACTGTAGTTTAGCGTGTTATGTTACTGTTGCAATTTTATCGCGTACAAATGTTGCAAAATAAACTTAACATGTGTATTTTGAAATTGTTGTTCTTTTTTCTGATATCACATAAGCTACTTGAACTAAACCGCTGTTGACTGAACAGTCTCAGTTATTGTTTTGTTTTTAGCCTTAAAAATAATTGTTATTAGGTGATCATTCACTCTGCCATGCGGTCATTCTTGAAGCCTTAAAAATGTCAGGCTCAAAGCCTTAAAAAAATAAGGTCCGATTTTCAGGTTAACGCCACGCTAAAAAAGGTTAATGTTCGGCTAAAAATTTTTAGCTTTTGTCTAGCTAAAATTCAGGCCAAAATTAGGTTAGAGTTGAGGTCCAATTTTCAGGTTAACGCGACGCTTAAAAAGGTTACATGTTATTCTAAGGATTTTGGCTTTTGTCTGGCTAAAATTCAGGCCAAAATTAGGTTAAAGTTAGGCCAGACATTTTCGTACGGGAAGTCTTAACTCATTACATTCCTTGCAAACAATAATTAATGTTGCTCTACTAAAATTTTAATTACTGATGCTCACTGACATTAAAAAATAATAATTTGTCCCGACATTGTGTCCAGCCACAGTGATGCAGGGTTTTGTCAAACATGGGCAAACTTTGGTTGGCCAGTGTCTGACGATCAACTGTTTCTGGCTGTTCTGCTGGTTATGCTGAACTGCTTCAAAAATCATTTGTTCTGCCAAGGGGCAGTGAACAACACTCAGGGTCAGTAGCAATTGGCTAAATAGTAACTAAAGGTATATTAAGGTGGCTCCATTGGATTTCTTAGTGGTCATACCCTCTTTCATAATAATAATAAACTATTTCCAGTGCACGTTTTCTATGAAAATATTCAAACGCGCATTACGTAATACTAAAAGGCAAAACTATACTTAAATACAGTTGAGTTAAAATTCATAAAAAGGAAACTAATTAAACAAGCAATGTATACAATGTATATTAAAACATTACTATGACCTTTTCAATAAAAATGTCTTCAGTTTAGGTTTGAAAATGTCAATAGACTTTGAGCAACATAAGTCGAGGGGCAACTCATCCCATAGTTTTGGGGCTGTCCATGAAAACACCCAATCTCCAAGTGAAATTTTGGCTGGTCTTGATGGATGGGTGAGAAGGAAGCCATGATTATTTTGTCTAAGATTGTAATTGCTTTCCGGCAGCAATTCAATGAGCCCAAAGGGGCCTTTCCACGCATCGACTTAAGACGAAGCATCAGAAACTTGAATGCGAGCAACTGTCACAGCTTTCCCAGCAAAAGACTAAAGCCTCAACTGAAATGAGCTTTATTAGAATCAGGGGTTATCACTGCCATGCAATGACGTCACTGTTGTCTTTTCGTATAGTCAATTTTCTTGAATTCTGGAGGGTTTTATTCAGAGCAGTTCACAGTACATTTCGAATGAAGCAAAACATTGCCCAGAAATGCTGGAGAATTGACAGACAAAACGAAAATTCGCTCGAAAAATTGCCGCAAAATTTCGAGCGGCGCAAATTATCGCTCGAAAGTTTGCTTCGAAAGATCGAGCATCGCGAATTATCGCGCGGAATGAAACAATAGGTGTCACGAAATTTCGGCGATTTATCGCCGCAATTTCGCGGTGAGCGAAATTTCGTCGAAAAGTCGGGAAAAGCCAGGAAATTTGTTGAAATTGACTTGCATTACTTTTGCACAATACTGTACATAGAAAAATAACAATGGCTGATTACATTGCTATGGTAACCCCAATTGCAATTTAAAACTGGCATTTGATCACCCTGGTTTATTTCTATGGTGGCGTAATTCAGTAGTGCATCTTTGAGGTTAAGTCTACCCAGGCAGCCCTCTCAATGTGACCAGCAAACAGTGCTTTTGACATCTACCATTGATTATACGTGTAATAAGAACTCATATATATTACACATGTTCCATGTCTGTACGTGTCACCTGTAATTTGCTCTAGTTATAATCCTGCCGATTACTAAATATATTTTGAAAAGGCTAACAACACTTAAGAGGTTGCTCCATTCAAGGAATTCCTGAAAGCCACATGTGCACATAGCACTGTTAAACTAGTGACTATGAATGATGCTGGTAATCAATTATGACAGTCAAGAGTGCATAACACAGACCTCTTCCTCCTCGTCTGTTTGAATTCGACCACACTGGTGTTTGTTGACATCTGCAGAACAATCGTGTAAGAAGTTTTCAATCACGCGGTAATCACTGAAGAAAATAGCTTGCATCTTTGTCATCATATGTTTACAGGAGGGCACAGTTAAATTCTGCCTGTGCTCCAACAAACATGGGATAATCTTTCCTTCCACATGACACTCCGGTAGCTAGAAAGAATAATCAAATACAGAAAGATAGTCAATAAAAGTTGTCTGGTCGCTTGCACTTATGAAATTACAATACATGTATATGTCAGTAATAGGCAGTTTCAGTCTATTTTCACCACTTACTAGCTTCAAATCCGCTACACAAAATTTCTCTTTTACTGCTTTTTCAAACTTTTCATCTTTTGAAAACTTCCGTTTGTACTCCCACAGCATCTGAAAAATAGATGAGGTTTACAAAATTATAAGTATTGACCCTTTAACGTCCATGCTGGCCTGAGCCGGCCTTGATTTTGCGTGTGTTCACTTTTGGCCCTAGCCTCCCCTAGAAAGGCTTTATTTGCCCCCTTTTGTCCTCGTTGTCTTTGGGAACATTCAACCAATCAGAATCCACCTACTACGCATATATTTGAAGGCTTGAGGGGGGTCCTAGAAGGGAACACTTCTTGTCACTCTCCGAGATGATCACATTTCACTCAAAATGGCTCCCATGCTCTTTGCGCGTGAATTTTCAAGATGGCAATATTTCACTTCCATTTTGTCAAAGGGAAGGACAATCTTCTGTCGCAAGAGATCTTTCGAGCTGCAGACGTTCTGGGAAATGCTCTAGCACTTAGAGTAAATTAGATGTTTGATTGTAAATTTGTACAGAAATAGATTTTTAATTGAGGGATTCTTCATATTCCTTAAAGTTTTCGTAAAAGTTTGAAAACCATGCACAGTTCGCATCAGTAAATGCTCTTCAAAATAACTTGCACACCGAGCGAAATTGCTTGCACGTATCTTCCCTCAAAGAAAGAATTGAACATGTTTGGTTTTCAGAAATGAATAAAGGCGTGTATTAATAAATGTATTAATTAGAAAAGCCTACTGTCTCTTCTTCTGTGAATCTTCATGAAATTTCGAAGAATAGTAATCTGACCTACCGGTAATCAGACACAAATCCTCTGTTGTGGTTTGATTTCACGCGTGAGACAACATGATAAATCTCTTGCGTGAATTTTCATGACATTTCTTTTTAGTTTAGGATTTGATGTAATTTTCAGTAGTAATATTTGTGGCTTAAATAAAGTGAAGTGGAATATATGTTAATAAAGTTTTTAAAGTGTATATGACAGATTTTTTTTTATTTGCCTGATCGAATCTCATTGAACTCCTGATATGAATATCAAAAATTATTTTTCGATTTCGATTTTCCTTTCCTGCGCTTTTGCCGTTTAAAAACATGAAACGTTACTTCTGGACATGTCAAAAACCACGCAAAGGGAGACCTGGGGGCCGTTTCTCGAAACTCCCGATAACTTTCCGGGCCCGAAAACTATTTTAGGTGTACAATATGCTCCGATAGCTATACAATTTTTATTGACTTTGAAAGCTAAATTTTAATCTTTATAATTTCATGAAGCACATTGCTAAGTTTGCGCCAATAATTACCATTTGGCGATAAATAAATGAGCTTGAAAAATTACTTACCGGGCCCGGAAAGTTATCGGGAGTTTCGAGAAACGGGCCCCTGGGCATAGTCACGTTGTGACGTCATACCAGGAACGGAGTCGATGCCAAAACAAGCTACGTGGGCCGCATTGCGGAGATCTAATTCATTTTATTTTTCTTTATTCCGCAACCACCAAATTAAGCACGAAATTATGTGAAATTGCTGATGTTACAAGTAATCTGGGCAGTGATCTGGAGCTTTTAGAGTCCATCGAATGCGAATCGCCAACTTCTGAAGTTTAAAGTGGAACAGAACTCGAGATCAAGAAAGAAGCTATTCAGAACCAGAAGATCCTGAGAAGGAGAAGGAAGACTATTCAGAACCAGAAGGTCCTTACACAGATAAGCCACTTGCCGATTAAAATTGTGTGGTTCCAGAAAATATCCATACCCCCCCCCCCCCCACGGAAGGTCACTGGAAATTCCGAGGGGGAGGGGGGTCTATAGGCAGAAATTTCCGAGGGGAGTGGGGGGTTCATAGGAAGCTCCTTTTCCAGAGGGTGAAGAAACACCAAAAAATTGAAAGCAATGCACGATTGATCCCAGGCACGAAGTAATACTTACGTAGGCTGTTTTGACCTTCAAAACTAAGCAAATATGTTGACCGAAATGCCAAATTTGCGACTTTGATTTGTATGAAATTTCGGTAGACCTAATTTGCAGAATTTGCATATTCGTGTTTACGGAAAATTGCGTGTCTCCTTGGCCTTCGGTGAATATTGCACCGTTTTCCATTCTCTCAATGGGAACGTTTTTGTTAAACACCAAAGTTGTTTCAACAAATATAAAAATATTTTTACCGCGCAATCCAGCAAAGGGTTTTCAGCCGCTTTTCACCGGAAATCATCGAGATAGAATTGTTGCGTTACATAAACAGTGACGCTCATAATTTGAAAAGGTCAGATTTCACGCGTTATGCAAATTTGATGCGCTTTTGAACTGAAACTAAGTTCAGCCTATATTAGCTATTTCTTACAAATTCTTTTACAGTTGTCATTATCTTTGAGTTTCCCTTTGAGCTTCATTTACTATTTCAATTTTAAACAAAGGATAAGGTGCGGGAAGAAAGGTTCGATTTCTTATCCCTCTGTACAATTTATTTTTAGACTCGCAGTATGCAAATTTTTTTGTGCATAATCTCAGGAAAAAAGCTGCTATTTTACTCTAATTCTCTTTCGAACATCATAACCGTCGATTTTTAGTGTAATTTACATTCAACAGTTTCGCTTTTGACAGTAGGTTTGAGTGTGGTGAACACAATTTCAATTCTCAAAATTTTGGCTTCATTGTTTTCGTCGCATTCGGCACGCAAATTATTCACGGCAACCCTCGGCACCACCGTTAACAGAACGTTACAACACTCGGTTTAGACAAATTTTCGTGAACAACATTTCAAACCGGATAGCAAACATGCAAATAGTAAAGAACAATAACAAAGCGTTATATGTTGAAAATGGATGTTATAATACAACAAAAACTATGTTCGAGTAATGCGGAAATTCCTGGGGGGAGGGGGGTCATCAAAGGCCCCCTTAGAACGGAAATTCCTCAGGGGTGGGGGGTGCAAACCGAAAAAACTTCTGTGGGAGGGGTATGGATATTTTCTGGAACCACACATTGACTCAGAGAATACTATCAAGGGATAGAGGAGGCAGAACGAAGAAAAATGCCACGATTTCTCGTCTCCTGGTGTAAATATTATAATCGTGCTCGGCTAAACAAACGCCTGTTATGCAGGTTATACTTTCATACTCTTACATGTGTAGATGTAGTAACTGTGCCTTAAACCATCTGCAATACGCCGTAGATTGTCTTTGCTGCAAAGAAGTTCAGAAATGTGTCGAATCTCTCAAAGTGCTGTTGTCTCGCGCGAAGCCACGAACTTGACACAACAACAGGATGTGAAACAATGCACCCAGGATTCAGTGTTGTCTGAACAGATGGTCACTAAAATCAGATGCAGCAAAATATAATGCAATAGACGGAAGAAATTGTAGTGAGAATTTCTCTGCGTTCTTGTGGACTCTGATACAATCATGTTGACACTCAAAATTTCTGCACTGTTTACTTCCGATATATTGACCAGTGTTGATTCATAACTGCGGTAAAGATTATAACATCCCTCATTTGTGCACAACTGGACTGCGGATAATTATAAAATTATGATGAAAACATGTCTGACTACATTTTGAAAGGAATGAGCAAACTCTAATCTTCATTTAATAATCTTACGGCGGTTTATTGAAAGACCTGAAATATCAATCAAATTGGCTATTGCACAATTTACATAGACATAAAACAACAACGTTTCAGAGAGTCCACAAGAATGCAGAGAATTACTCACTTCTCTTCCGAACCAATTCCATCTATCGTATTATATTTTCTGCATCTGATCGTAGCGACTATCAGTTTTAGTCAGACAACACTGAACAGTACCAGGTGGGTTGTTACACATCCTGTTGTTGTGTCAAGTTTGCGGCTTGGCCCGAAACATACAACGGCGCTTCGAGAGATTCGACACATTTCTGAATTTCTTTGAAACAAAGCCAGTCTATGATGTTTTGCAGATGGTTTAAAGCACGGTTACCACATCTACACGTGTAAGAGTATGAAAGTATAACCTGCATAACAGGCGTTTATTTAGACAAGCGCGAACAAGGTTTATTGAGCCACGCACAATTATAATATTTACATCTGGAGATGAGACATTGTGGCACTTCTTACTACGTCTCCAGCGCTTCAGTACCATCAAATAGGTTTTCTAGATTCTGTTTTCTTCGTTCTGTCTCCTCTACGCCTTGATAGCATTCTCTAAGTCAATTTTCATCGGCAAGCAGATTGTCTATGTGAGGACCTTTTGGTTCTGAATAGCTTCTTTCTCGATCTCGAGTTCTGTTTCACTTTCAACTTCAGAAGTTGGCGATTCGCATTCGATGGACTCTAAAAGCTCCAGATCACTGCCCAGATTACTTGTAACATCAGCAGTTTCACATAATTTCGTGCTTAATTTGGAGGTTGCGGAATAAAGAAAACAAAATGAATTAGATCTCCGCAATGCGACCCACATAGCTTGTTTTGGCATCGACTCCGTTCCTGGTATGACGTCACAACGTGACTATGCCCAGGTCTTCCCTTTGCGCAGTTTTTGACATGACCAGAAGTAAAATTTCACGTTTTTAAACGGCAAGAGCGCGGGGAAGGAAAATCGAAATCGAAAAATAAATTTTTGATATTCATATCAGGATGTCATTTAGATTCAATCACGCAAATAAAAAAAATCTGTCATATACACTTTAAAAAAACCAATTGCAACATGCGCGCCTCGAAGGAGTAAGCAGCGTGGGCAAATCGTCCGCCAAGGCCGTCAAAATTTTTCAATATTTAATGGCCGAATCCCATGGAAACGTTGACAAAGAGAAAAAATAGGTCGTCTAACTCCTCTACGAACGAGTCGCCAGAACAAAAAAAACCTCGGAACACGCAAAATAACACCGAGCAACTCCACGTGGACGACGAAGAAGAGCCGCCATTAACGGGTCCGTGCATCATGAGTGAAGCTGATAAAATGCAGGAGACACTCCAACAAATTCTCGAAAAGCTTGGGAAACTAGATGCTATCGAGCAGTCTGTCAACAATATTCAAGCTAACCTTCTAAAATTAGAAACGAGAACTGAGACTCTGGAAAGTTTTCAAGCCAGCGCCACCAAAGACATCAACGACTTGAAAGAAAGCTTGAACTTCGCTGAAGGGAAACACAGCTCTAAACTTGAAAGCATCAACAAGCACAATGAAAACATCAACCTGAAGCTTACTAACCTCGAAAAAGAAAACCAGGCGCTTAATAAAAAAGTGGCCGACTTGGAAACAAAACGCCTTTATCTAGAAGCGTACTCGCGACGGGAGAACATAAAGTTTGAAAACATCCTCGAATTTGAAGACGGCAGCGACAGGGAAGACACCGAGCAAGTCCTCCGTTCTTTCTTAGAAACTGAGCTGGGCTTTTTGAACGCAAGCATCGTAGAAATTCAGCGGGTGCATCGGTTAGGAAAAAAGAAGGAGGGCGAGCCAAGACCTATTCTCGCCAGATTTCTAAGATACAAGGATTGCGAGCAGATCCTTTCCCTGGGAAGACGTCTAAAAGACAGCAACTACAAGATGTATCAGGACCTGCCGTACGAAATCGTCCAGAGAAGGAAACGACAAATGCCGACACTGATGAAAGCGAAAAAAAATAAGATTCCCGCAGCCTTCAGCAAGGCCCAGCCAGACAAATTGTTCATTAGAGGTAAGCTCTGGCCAGATGGAAAAACTCTAGAAATCTCGTAATAACATTTTGTTATCGACCCGAAATAGGAAAACGTATATGTATATTTAAGAATATATATTCATTACTGCTGTTTGTTTTCCTCTAAGAATAAGCCCGAAAAACGGCTTATGCGGACGGTAGATCGCTTTGAGGTAGTAAACATCGACACAGCGCATCCTAATAGCTAAGTTTTATTAAGCTCTAGGCAATTTACTCCCGAATTAATCTAACTTTTGGTTTTGAATCCAAAATTTCGAGGGCGATTGCAAGAGCCGCTTCGTTTGTGTGTGTTTATGTAAACTTTTGTTGTTCGTTTGATTTACTGGCCTATTGTGCAAATATAATGACACTTATTTTTCACAAGTCTCATGGCATACAAAAGTGTAAACTAATTTATAATAGAGGTCTCATGAATGGGTCAAACATTTCTGAAACGGACTGCATATACCCCATGAAATCTATGTTGAATGGGTGATTTAAAATTTAGTTCTCTAAATGTAAGGGGTCTCGGAGAGGTTTCTAAACGGAAAGAAATTTTTAACTGGCTAAGGAAGAAAAAGTTTTCCATATACATGCTGCAAGAAGTGCATTGCACAGAAAAAAATATTCATTTGTGGACAGCCGAATGGGGATACAAAGCCCTGTTTAGTTGTTGTGCTAGCAACAAGGCAGGCACATGCATCCTGTTTAATAACAATTTCCATCTGCAAATCACCAAAACACGCTCAGATCCTAATGGTCGTTTCATCATCTGCGACATTTGTACAAATGGTAAGAACATCACTCTTTGCAATCTATATGCGCCAAATGAAGATAAACCTGATTTTGTCAGAGATATAGCCATTTATTTACAAGATTTCCAATGCGACGAGATCATTATAGGAGGAGATTTTAATTTAGTTATGGATGTTTCAAAAGATAAGAAAGGGGGCCGTGCCAGCACACATAAAAACTCACTTGAAGAGGTTAAAGGCATTTGCGAAACCTGGGATGTTGTAGATATTTGGAGAGTACTAAATCCAGAGGAAGAAAGATATACTTGGCGACAGAAGAATTTACAAATTCAATGTAGGCTCGATTTCCTCTTGATCAGCCAAAGTCTAATAAACAATGTCAACACCGTAGACATTGTTCCTGGATACAAAACGGACCACTCGATGGTAACCATGGAAATTACAACAAACGCTAACCCCAGAGGGCCGGGTTTCTGGAAATTGAACACATCATTTCTATCGGACATTGATTACATCTCAAAAATAAAAGACACGATCCAACAAACAAAAAACGAATATTCAAATGATCCGTTTGTTTCTCCTGCTCTCCTTTGGGAAATGATAAAACTTAAAGTGAGAGAATCATCGCTATATTATTCCAAAGAAAGAAAGAAAAAAAGCGCTCTTCAAGAAGACGAAATAGAAAGGACCATAGCCGCGATTGAAATAAAATTAGAAGACAAAAACATTGAAGCGAAGCAGCGGGAAGAACTTTTAGGCGTGCTGAAAAGCAAAAAAGATCAACATGAAAAGATAATAGAATACCGAACAAAAGGGGCTATTTTAAGATCGCAGTGTCGATGGCATAATGAAGGTGAGAAAAACACCAAATATTTTCTTAATCTGGAAAAAAGACATTACAAACAAGGAACAATAAGCCAGCTAAAAACCGACAATGACATCGTCATCACGACAGACAAAGATATTTTAAAGGAATGTCTTTCCTTTTATAAAAATCTGTACGAGACAAAGCTAACTTCTGAACAAGATCCATCTATCATGGAAAAATTTTTCCCGGCCGAAAATACAATACATCTTTCACAAGAAGAACAAAATTTGTGTGAAGGCCCACTCACGGAGAAAGAGTGTCTCACTTCCTTAAAGCAAATGGCCGACGGCAAAACCCCTGGAACTGACGGGTTACCAGCAGAGTTCTATAAAATATTTTGGGATGATATTTCAGGCGCTCTTCTCGCTGCTCTTAACTTTGCATACGAGAATGGGCAACTCGCAATGACACAGAGACGGGGCATAATAAAACTTATCCCTAAAAAAGAAGCAGACCTCAAAATATTAAAAAATTGGCGGCCTTTATCTCTGTTAAATTGTGACTACAAAATAGCAGCAAAGTCAATCGCAAATAGAATCCAGTCTACTCTTCCAAAACTTATTAATAACGATCAGACAGGATTTATTAAAGGTAGATTTATCGGCGAAAACATACGACTGATCGACAGTATTATTAATTACACCAATGACCAAAGCATCCCGGGCTTGATTTTGCTTCTAGATTTCGAAAAAGCCTTTGACACACTCGAATGGTCTTTCGTTGAAAAAACGTTGCAACACTATGGCTTTGGCCCTTCCATTCAAAAATGGATACAAACTCTTTACTGTGATATCGAAAGTGGCGTAATGAACAACGGATGGATGAGCGAATGTTTTAAAATTGAGAGAGGCGTGCGGCAAGGCTGCCCTCTTTCTCCATATTTATTTGTCCTTTCCGTCGAAGTTTTAGCTAGCGCAATCCGAAGTGACCAACATATTAAAGGAATTTCAGTCAACCAAAAAGAAATCAAATTAAGCCAATATGCTGACGACACGACATTAATCCTTGACGGCTCAAAAGACGCGCTTGAAACTTCGCTCGATGTTATCGGAAAATTTAGCAAGATTTCTGGTCTCAGACTCAATAATAAAAAAACCGAAGCATTGTGGATAGGTTCAAAAGCAAGAAGCCAAGACATTATGTTTCCCGAGAAAGGTTTCAGATGGCAGCATTTAAAAATCAAAACATTAGGCGTGTGGCTCTCAATAGAACCCGAATTAACGGTAAAGCTGAACTTTAACGAAAAAAAAGAGAAAGTTCGAAATTTACTTAGAAACTGGCAGTACCGAAGGCTAAGCTTACTTGGAAAAATCGCTATATTAAAGAGCCTAATTGCTTCACAGCTTGTTCATGTTCTTTCCCCTCTCCCAACAAACCACCAGGCTATCAAAGAACTGAATGGAGCTTTCTATCATTTCCTCTGGGACGGGAAACCCGATAAAATTAAAAGAAACATTATGATTAACGATTACAGTAATGGTGGGCTTAAAATGATTGACCTTTTCTCATTTAATAAATCTTTGAAAACTATTTGGATTAAAAAATATCTTGACAAAACAAACTTAGGAAAATGGAAACTTTTCTTTGAACGAGAACTTGGAAGATATGGCGGAGAAGCTGTTTTTCTTGGAAATTTAAACAAAACAGATATCAAGCATCACTTCTCATCTACCAATATCTTCATTAATGAAATTCTGATGATCTGGTCCGAGGTTAATTACACTGACAATATCTCCTCCTTACAACATTATCAATCACAGCCTCTCTGGAATAATTCTCTTATCAGAATAGACAGCAAACCCATCTATTTTCGAGAATGGCTTGCAAATGGAATATCGACCATTAGGTCTCTCATGAAAGACGCAAACAAACCTCTCTCCTATGAAGAATTTCAGAATAAATACGGACTCAAAGCCTGCCCTTTAGCATTTGGGGGGATTATTGCCACGCTGAAGAATCTAAGAAAACGTTTCAAAGAAAACATAGATAGCCCCGAAAAAGATGAGATTGAACCATTCATTAAAATTTTCCTCAAGGCAAAAAAACCCAGCAACTTAACGTACAAAATTCTAGTTGCAACTAAAAGCGAAGCACCGGAAACTTCTCAGGCGAAATGGCACGAAGATTGCGACTTGGAAAAAGGTGAATTTGACTGGAAAAGAGCTTTTCAATCTACAAAGATTTGCACAAAAAGTACCAAACTAATAATATTCCAATTTAAATTTCTTCATCGACGTCTACCTACAAACTCCTTTTTGTATAAAATTAACGTCAAAGACAGTGACCGCTGTTCCTTTTGCGAAAAGGAAACAGAAACTTTGCTCCACCTTTTTTGGCATTGCAACCAGACCACTCGTTTTTGGGAAAGCTTTTTTAAATGGCTTCAGACATCCCTATGTACGCAGAAAGGGAATAAATTAGACATGACCATTGCTCTCGGCCTAAAGCCAGACACCTCAAATGCAAAGTTGCAAATTAATTTCTCTTGTCTGATGAGCAGATATTGTATCTGGGTCTGTAAATTAAAAAACGAAATCCCTAATCTTTCGCACTTCTTGCATCTCATGAACAAAAGCTATGAAATTGAAAAAAATGATCCTAATTCTTCATCAGAGAAATGGAAACCTCTCCTCGGCCACCTTTCAAATTAAAAATTTATATAAAAAAAACTGAATCAAATTTAACTTTTCAGTCCTGGTTTGACCCTGTTAGTAGTAATTTTTTTCTTCCGATCTCCTTAATTATACAATATTACTCTCCTAAAAAATATTTGTTTAAATGCTACGGGGACTATTTTCTATAGGGTATAAGATAGGCTAGTGTTTGTAAGTTTTTTTTTTTTTTTTCTTTTATTTCTAATAAGGTTAACTTACATTGTATTGTAACTGTAGTTCGTAATGTATTGTTAGAAGTTAGTTTTGTGCAAATAATATCTGTAAGTAGTGTAATAATAACACTGTTAATGTAATGTTTGTAAATGTGTGAGCAATCAATAAAAAAAAAAAATAAAATAAAAAAAAAAAAACATTCACTCTTACGAAAAATGTGACAACGTTCATGGTAAATAAGACCAATTAAAGTTTCCATTTAATATTTGTAATGGTAATCAGACTGAGTGGAGTACAATTCAGGGAGTATTATAAGTATCAGGTAGTTTTAAATCGGTGGAGCGTGTAGTGCTAGGACAATTTGAAATTATGAGCATGATTCCCCTGAATTGTACAAAATAAAGTCCAGTTACCAATTTTTAATTGTATCTATACCAAAATGCGAGATAAGAAAATCTACGTGCCCGTCGAGGATAATTATATTTTTCTATAAAAAGAACCCATTTCAGTGCACGTGATTGACATGCATGCAGCATAGTTGTCCAATTTCACCTATCCAATTACAAAAAGTTCTAACTGGACAGCTGTAACTGGACACCCACATGATCACCCTCCAATTACATATCAGATAGGTGCGCAGAGAACCATTCACAATCGAGCAGTTTGTTATTGATACCATTAGTATTGAATTTGTGTTGTTTGTATTTGTTATAATTGTAATAAAATGAAATGTTTGCAACTTACATGGTGACATTCTGTGGTAAGATCATCTTCCTACAATAAACAAGATTGTAAATTAATTACTGTCTAATTACCAGTTGATTATATTCTTTCTAGCACACCCAAGGTAGCCATGCCAACCTACAGCCTGACCTTATTGTCAAACAAACATTTTACAAAAAAGGTACCACATTTTCCGGTGTATGTAATAAGTTGAACCAGTAAATATCTAAGTTAAACTTTGACGTGATGTTTGAAACCAATTTGTAACACTGCTGTGTACAGCAGTAGCTAGGCTTGATTACCAGCCGCTGTTCGGGAAAATGAGCCCGCACTCATCCCCCCGAAATAGCGGCTGGACGCGTCTGATTTCTATTGTTGGTTTCAGCCAATCAGGTTGCCGCCTGCAGATTTTCGTCTGGCAACATTATCGCAAAAATTATCATATGTCATCAGAGTGGAAAAGATGAATGTGGCTTTTGAGCGAGTTCTGGAGACGTTTCAAATCGAGAATTTAAAAGATTTACAGCGAGAGGCACTTGAAAAGCTAGTTAGCGGCTTAGATGTGTTCGTTATTCAACCAACAGGATCGGGAAAGAGGGAAAGTCATTGAATTTTTCCGTCAGCCCCGATTGTGTTCGACACAGTAAGACCGTTCTCAAATGCGAAATCAATCGCCCTTGTGATTTCTCCTCTGGCTTCTCTTATGCAAGACCGAGTGTGGTACCTGAAGTCTGTTGGAATCAGCGCTGAGTTTATCGGTCTTTCCTCTTACTTGATCTGTTGCATGGCGAAGAGATTTCGATGGCGCGGCAACACTCGGTGAAATTCTAGAGTCCGAAGGAACACAACGTTTCGGGCGTTTATTTGTTGTAAACTTTTCCTTCAATAAATGTTGAAGAGTTTTGGCATCTTCTCGGATCGTCTCAAGGCGCTTTAGATCTCGATAACGGCGTCCATTACGGATATAACTGTCTACGTTTACACTCGACAAATTCTGTCTCGCAAATCAGACACTTTTCCATTTAATTTAGTTCTCTTTCGAAAGTCAGTTTGTTAGCAGCCACAGAAGACGCATCCACTATTAGAGTTAAATTTTTTCGGAGTATTATCGTTTGCACTTTAAGCCATCCATTCGAACATCGAAGAAATTTATAGCAATTTCGCAATGTACAGAAATGTACCGAAGAAACTAATTCGAAATTTTTTGGGTAGGCACTGGTGCGTGATGCATGCCAAATAAACAAGAAATTTGACGTCCGATTTCACTTCCAGTGACATCGGAGATGCATAAATTAATTTTTTCGAATTACGTCACAGACAAGGTCAACGGGTCACGCATCCAGCCGTCTCTTTCGGGGAGGAACAAAGACCGGACTCGAGAGAGCGGCGGAAATCGAGCCTAAGCAGTAGCAGGACTTGCTTTCTTTTGTCGCACTTAATTCATAAATTATAAATACAATGAAATGTTGACTAATTCTTTTCGTAAAACTCCAGAATATGGTGTAATTTGTTCTCATTGAAAGAGCCTTTAAATTTGACAGAACTAATCTCGATATCTGAAAACCAGTCATGCAGAGCTGCAAATAACTGTCGGTCATCGGACAACGTCCAACGAAATCTTAACTTTGGTCGGACGTCATGTCTGGACAAATTCTTTTACCAAATTATAAGTAAATAATGATAAAAAATAATTATTTCAAAAAGAACTTCCACTTTAAAATAATAATGAAAAAAACATCCGGCCACATTTCTGTCTTGTCTGACCAAAATGGAGACTTGGTCAGACATATGTCCATTCAAGAAAGAAAATTTATTTGCAGCCCTGCTATAGTGGAGCTATCAAGCCACAGCAGTAGCACAATGTTTGAAACAGGCCTTACATGTCCTTCTTCTAACTCCCAACATGGGTACCCAAGAACAGTCACTTGAAAAAAGCCACATAACTTCATAAACTTCATCTCACAATGCGTGCTGATTGACTGTGACTACTGACAGTAACAAGTCTTACCTTGGCTTTTTCCTGTAAACAGACAAGAAGTGCAAAGTTGTTTCCTCTGGGAATTTCAGGACACAGTCGAGCAATGTCATCAGCACATTGGGACTGATCATCACCCAATCTCTGATTACCTCCCCCTGCAAATCTGAGTTTTTGATCTCTTTTGTCTTCTTTAACTTCAGCTTTATCTGCAGGCAAAAATTATTAAAATACGTCAATATAAAATTTTCCAGTACTATTGGACAAAAAACAGATGGTGTTAGAAGTAGCCAGTAATTTAATCTTGTACAATTAGCATTTGAACCCAAGTAGCCTTCCCAATACTCTGAGTTCTCAAAACTTGTCACAGGGGCAAAGGCAACACTTCATGTAAAAAAGTTGAAACATACGTCATATACCATAACACTCCCTACAATTGTTTGTATGTTTTTTGTATTACCAAAACCTGAGTTACAATTTTGGAATGATCATGGCAACAAAGAAGTTAGCACAAACATGAGAAACATCACCTGCAGAGTATATTAATTTTCTTAATGGGAGAGGGGGTGGGGGTGCAATTCATGTGTCAATTTTCTTGCAAGACAAGTTGTAGTGATTTTGTTACCCCTGCGTCCTGCGTCTCTGACACGTAGAAATCCTAAAAGATACAAATAATTTATGGTGTGCGTCCTTCAGTACGCACAAACATGAACATGCCATGATCGATCAAATGTCCCATTTGTGTAAAAGAAAATATCGGTTGGCTCACATATGGAATAAAGCGCACTTCATACAAAGCTCACAGAAGCCCACCATTTATGGTAGATGGGACTCATTGGTTTTGGTCTGAGACTTATTATTTTTCATGGGGTGAGTCCCAGAATGCACAAACATGAACATGCCACAGTTGATCAAACGTCCCATTTGTGTAAAATAAAATATCGGTTGGTTCTAAAATATAATCTGGAAGTAATTTCTGAGGGAAAAATATGAGCCTCTACTTGCATTATTAATAAATTATTACAATGATCAATTCCAAATGTTGCCAGGCTTGCTTGTGGTTACATATTTTGATGTCAAGAAGACCCTGGGAACGAGGTCGTACCAAATATGGAATAAAGCACACTTCATGCAAAGCTCACCAAAGTCCACCATTTATGATAGATGGGACTCATTGGTTTTGGTCTGGGACTCATTATTTTTCATGGGGTGAGTCCCAAGGACTCACTAATGGCAATTTGTAAAAAAATCATTTTAGTTGTACTTGCATTTGTGCACCTGTGGACTGAAATGTGAAGTGCAGACTTGTGTACCTTTAAGCACGTGCACTAAAGGCAAACTGTGTATGTAGTTGAATTGTGGACTGTGGACCTGTGGACATATGGAATAATGCCTAATATATAACATAGGCACGCATTGCGTGCTTGACCTATGTTGAAATGGCAAGTCTTATCCTCGCTTATTTGTGATTTTTAAGACATACTCTGAGGACAAAACAACACACGCAATTATTCTTGCAAATACTTACCCCTCCACTATAGCACCTGAGTGCATAAAGCCCAGTTCAGACGCCACACCTCCCATGTGCCGTACCAAGTAGTACGTAGTTTTCTGGCAGTTAAACGGTGTCCAAATGAGTTTTTTCGACAGATTTCAATTAGGCAAGCCAAAATCTCAGGGTATGGCCACTTAAATACGACCTAGCAGCGAAATGTATTTGGTACGGCCCATGAGAGGTACGGCATCTGAACTGGGCCTAAAACAGCTTTTTCGTTTACTCAGCAATACCCTTGGAATGCAAAACAACATCCCGCTAAAAACCCAGTTGGACCAAAATTGGAGATAGAGCAACCATCGGGCTAGTAGGCTACAGGCTAAAAAGTCAAACTGACACTAGAACAAAACGACTGCATAAAAATTTCAAATTAAATCTAAAACTGAAACCTCAGTTAAGGTCAACTAATGATTGTCTGCATATTACTGAAGCATATAAATTGAGGCCACAACAAGATGTGAAAGAAACAAGTGCAGTAGGGCCATTCCATTTTATATCCACACCCCCCCGATGGAAGAGGTCAGTCAAAATTTACCCCTAAGAAATCAAAGATCAGAAGTGCCGACACATGCACCCCTTCAGAAATTGCTTAAATTATCTTTTCCCCTCAGAAAAAAGCCAATTTTTTCCAAACCCCCTCGGAAATATTTAAAAGATCAAAGGCGCCGACGCAGCGACCCCCTCAGAAATGACAACCAAGGGCCCCTCAGAAAATCTCTTCCATCGGGGGGGGGGGGGGATATTAATTGGAATGGCCCGTAGATAATAATTTGAGGAGAGGACAGTCATTGCGGTCATGTTAAAACGCAGCCTGCAGACTGTGCAGACTGCAGACCGTGCAGACTACGCAAACTGGTATTTTGTTTTCTTTAAGTAAACTGTGATTTGTTGTACTTTTTAGGACTTTTTACTTTTTGTCGTGTTAAGATGGCATGGCCAGCAGCTTGGCACAGAGTTCTCCAAAAAAAATGCCCCACTGTAACGAATTCTTGAAAAATTTCGACAGAAAGATTCGCACCTTCTGGGAGTATTTTATATTCCTTTGCCAGACGATTCAGAAGTACATTTTGGTTTTGCAGTTAACAAAGTTTCCAAGCTTGAGTGTACCGTGAACTCGCTATGTTACCGTACATATTACAGGTTTAAAAACCTACAGATATGCTTGAACAAGCTAATCTATGCAAATTGCTAACTTAAACACGTCGCTAAAAAATTTCAAAAACCATATGTTCCCGTATATGATAAAACCAAGAAAGAAATCATTTCTATGTCGGCTGGAAAATCTGTGGATATGACTGATATAAATCATGGACACAACATCGTAAACTAAAACTAAGCCGCATTTTGGGAAGAGAAAACAGGTTTAAAAACCTACTGACACGCTTGAATAAACAAGCTAATTTATGCAAATTGCAAACTTATAAACACGTCGCTATAAATTTCAAATTACCAAACAAAGCTGTTTCAAAAACCTTGTAAAGTACAGTCAAAATTACCCATATCAAGCACAGATACAATCTTTTCAACCAACGTCTTGCTCAAAGATACATAACCAAAACAGCTGTTTCATAACACAACTCACAAAAGAACAAATTAAATTACAGTTTCTCGTCAACAAGTCTATTTTTGGAACGATGTTAATTGTTTTTGTCACGTACTCACCTTCCACCGTTGGCCACGACAAAGTTCAGTTTTACCTGCCCTTACAATAGCTTTTCGAAATTACCATCAATTCCACCACACCAAGCCTTTACTGAAAATATAATATGCGAGACGAAAAAGTAGAGAAGCACATTTGCGCTGATCGTTTCCATCCCCATATGTACATTCAACATGGCCGGTAAGCTTAACCTTGTCTGACCTTCAGCTTCAGTAAGCGGATTCTAACCAGCTCCTTCATTGGTAGAATGTACTCTCAGCTTAGTAGCCTCAATCTGATTGGTGCCACATAGTGCCACATAAATTCCCCGGGGGGTGTACTCCCATGTGAAAGGTGTATGGATGCTCGTCGTCTCGCGTTCTCCGTCTGTTTTAGCATAGCTTTAATTTAAATTTTCCGATGAGCATTCCCACCCGTCTCACGTGAGATTTCCCCCCCGGATCAAAAATACATACATAAATACATACACACATACAAACAAACAAACAAACATAGAAAGCAAAAAACTTCACGCTGGCTAAGACCCTATGTTTTCAACATAGGTCAATAAAGCTGAAAGTGTGGTCTATGGGGAGAAGACACTTCCGATGTTGCCAGCCTGATTTAAAAATTCTATCACGGTCTCGGCAGAAATATTTTCTGGTTCTGGATGAGAAACATTTGGTGGGCCATCAGGAGGAATTCGCAGCTTACTGATTGTCAGTGACTTTTGCTGCAATCCCTTGCATATCTCTCTAAGTTGTTGGCAAACTTCATGAACTTTTCTTTGTTCTTTCAGATATCAGAGATCACCTGTTTGCTGGTGCCATTTTCAAGCAATAAATTTGTTCCTTTTTCTCCTTTTTGTAATTGTGAATTGCTAGCTTATCTTTTGTCAAGGTAAGCGATCGCTTATACTTTGTGAACACGATGATCATAAGCAAACTTTAGTTTAGTCGTTTCCTGATGCTAGCTCATGTGCTTTGATAACCATGCTGAACAAGCCAATCAAACGTGAAATTTCATTTAGTAACAAAACAACTCTGTACCAATCAAAATTCAGCTGAATGCATTTCCTTACTTAGGCTGCATTTACATGAGAGTTGGCATGGAGTTAGCCCATCGCGGAATGAATTCCTTTTTGTCTACAAGAGTGATTTCACCTCGGGATGAAAGGTAAACAGTTTCATCCCGGCTAGTTGTGAGGCTCAGAAAAAGGACGCCTCACCCTCACCCAGATGAAAGTTATCCCGCGACGATATCAACCACGTAAACAGGGCCTTGGAGAAGGGGAAGCCTTCCTTTTCATAGGCTTGCTTTTCAAAGCAAAGCATAAAACAATTTATTTGTTTGCCTGGGTGCCACTTTCCCAGATGGTTATATAAGCTTAAATGTGTTATGTGAATGGCATAAAGGCCAACCACAATACAAAAATAGCCTACATTAAAAAATAATTTATTAAAACTCTAAGTTAAGCTCAAGGAAATTAACCGAGTACACGTGTAAATCCTGGGTGAAACTTGAAATATACGTATACCTAACCTATAAAAGCTGATTAAATTCCCCTCGATCCTTGTTTTCTCTAACAAAATGAAACTTTAACAAACATATTACTGATGAACGTGAACAATAAGCTAAAATTGAACAACGCTGCGGGTCGAAAATATTGGAAATGAATGGATATTTTTGCATATCAATAACTGACCATTAAAACGTGCAATCGATGGCAAACTAATTCCCACCTATTCGTTTACAGCTGTGACAGAACATTTCATTGAGTTTACAAAAAAAAATGACTCGATTTTCTCGAAGTCTTAACGCGAAAAACCATACAAAACACAAGAGAATCTATGAAATGTTCTCCTGTAAGCTTTGTCTTCATAACAAGCTACATAAAGCTTGAGCTTATAAGCCTAATTGTCACCTTTCGTATCCTCCGCTTGTTTTTCATCGTCGTCATCTTTTTCTCTGTGCGTTTCAACTGGCCTTCGTTCGTGGTGTTCTTCTTCTTCACCTGTTAAAGTAAAAACGACAATTCACTCATAAGGACAAAACTCCTACAGCCAAGAACAATGTGACCTTAAATCCCTAAATGAATCTAACTTTAAATAACGCCTGTTGAATGAACCGTGAGCTCACTTCTATGTTCTTCCTGTATATGTCCCGGAATTTTCTTCATTTCATTTTCCAGATGACCTCCATGATCTTCATCTCTTCCTTTATCATCCTTAACTGGAATATTTGCAGGTGTAGAATTGACAAAATGACCTACGAATAGAAGAAATATTCCCAAAAATACGACTCTTTCCAAAGGCGCCATGTTAGTTTTCGGCATTGAACATCTGCATGGGGAGACTGGAAACTAGTGAATCAGCCAATAAAACACCGATACGTCTTTCTATTTCACTGCTATAACATTTCCTTCGATTTGTGTCGAGTCTATTCCCCGTGTTCTCACACTTATTCAGAGCAAAGTAAGAGATTACATTCGCTCAAACAATCGTTAATTTTACACTTTTAAAAGAAATCCACGATTTTATTATAGAGAGCTTTGGGGATTGATTGCTCTTGTAATTACCCGCGCAAGCATTGAATAAACTTGAATAATTAGCCACGTTGCATTTTGGCATTGTAATAATAAAATGATGGCGCCCGCTACCGGCGTGTATGTTTTATTAGCTGCATTAATTAAACCAACGTTGCGCAAGAACAGCTAACTAAGGAAGGAAAAATTCGCGTCGGCAGCAGTGGCAAAATGTTAATGCGGCTGTATTTGCCCATATGATTCCTAAGCTATCTCCTTGCCCATACTTTCTGTTGCTCCGCTTTCATAGAACTTATAAAATATATGGGCCACGTCTATTTTAAGCCAGGATCAGTGAAAACCAATTTAAATATGACATATAAAGAAAACAAAGAACTAAGTCTGAGATTTGACGTCATGCTTTTTTATCATTTAAAAAAAAAACTTCTCTTTTTTTAAATCACGGCTTCGAGCTCTAACCCGTCCTTGCAGAATGTATATCATCCTCCACTGATTACCAAGTCAGTTTTCCGTGAAATAAGCGCCTTGTTGGCTGTGAGTTTATAGCGGCGACACTGGGGCCCGTTTCTCGAAAGTCCCGATAACTTTTCGTAGTCCGGCAATACGGGATCTGACATGCCTCATTGTGCGTTTTTTGATAAAAGCACCAAATTTGGCCGAGTCATAGCATTTGCGTGCTGATAAATATTAGATATAGGCCCAGTAAACAATGATTTTATGGGGTGTTGATTTTACGTAAATGGGACCCCACACGAAGAATAGATTTTATTTTACTTCAATGCAAAAGAGTATTATACTCGCTCAATTATTCACAAGCATTTCATTTTATTTTAAAGATCGATTTTGCAACCACAAATGAATGTTCCAGTAACATACATTTGACTATCCTTATCACGCGACTGATGACGTAACCTAGTAGTTTAATGAATGGAGAAGAACGTTTCGTTGTCTCTGAAAAAAGTTAACGGAACTAAATAAATAGGTTTCATAATACAGTCTAGGTTTCATAATACAGTCTTGTTGTATGAATACATTTAACACTAAAACTATTTGCCTAGTTTACGTTTAAGACTACTTACAAAATTTCATCACGTGACCTATAGTAGTGTAAATATGGACCTTAATTACTTTGACTAGGTTATGAACCCATTTTGACGGACAAAGAAAGAAAAACAAAAACGGTTATCGTTTGTCAATATTCAAAGATTAATCACTCTCGCAATCTCTCTCACACTTACAAAGGGCTGTACACTGAAGCGCCGCTTTGATGCACTTGCATGGCCCACCGCATCCTTTGTCTGGATGGCAGTCGCACCTTAGAAGTTCGTTATCGATATTTGCAGTCCGAAGACTGAATTACTATTGAAAAAAAATTACAAGAATATATTATATCAAAAAGGAATGATAAAATTACAACAACGATTTCTAAAACCACTATATACATAACTAAGTATAAGGTACTAAAACACATTTAGAAATTGTACTATAATACAAGGCTCAAAATTAGTATAAAATATAGCAGGGCACTCAGTACAACGTCGCCTGTGCCGCGCCGCGAGGAAGCTGGTATTTCCTAGATGCTCTACAGGTGGCGAAGTTTGTTTTGACTATCTTCCTCTATTGAGCCAAACATTTCCTCTATCCTCGCACAAAGGGCTGTTAGCCGTGCGCTCTCTAATATTTTGGTAAAATATATACAGTTTCCCTACACCGTTGAATAAGCATTGCTTTTTCATCGTATTTGGTTCTTTATTTTTGCTGATTAAATCCTTTACTGCAGGATCCGGTACTTTTTTGTTGTTTATTGTTTCCGCTCTCTAAGGCTTCATTATAATATAGATCCGGGAAGATGATTCTCAGGGTACGTTTTCGGACCCTCTCGATGTCATCGGACAAATACTGTGGCAGGCTTGAGTGGAAAGTCTGGCAAGCGCCGGTACTCTAAGTTCGTAGCACGCTTTTGAGGCCTCGGTTAATGTTGTCCACAGCGGTTCCCAGGTTTGTGAAGACGATTTCTTCCAATCCCAGACACTTGGAGAAGGCAGCACAGGACTCGTCTGAAGACATCTTCCCCAGCAATGCCCACCTCGATAGACAGCTCGTTTAGTGTGTTGGACCAGCGCCGCTGAAGTTGGAGGGATGTTTTCTAGGGATCGTCCCTTTGGTGTGAACATGAATTCCTGGCAGCATTTACATCTTCGCTGGCACTAGCGCGGTCGCACATTAGTACCACGAGCTGCTAGATACTGAGTGGGCATGGCATTTGAAACTTCGTCCGCTGTTGGTGTTTTGCTCAGGGACCTGAATACATCCGCACCTTCTTGGTATGCTATCCTGGTATTCAAGGCAGTACTCTTCTCCCTACCAGCAAAAGTGGATGTCTGGTCACACCCTGTAAACGCGTGAAAAACGGAAGAGCTTCGCACTTCTCTTGTCCAAGAGATGCAGCAATCTCATGGACAAATGCGAGCCGTGTTCTCTCTCGAGCTGGTCAAAACAGAACAGTCACTGGTGGAGAGCACTTCTTTTCCTTCATCTTGAATGGGAATGGTCTGCTTAGCTAGATACAGAAAGCTATTTTCTGAGCGCATGGTTTATCTTAAGTTTCAAATTTTTGTTGGTTTTTAAAACTAAGCCATGTAAGCAGTAAAATTGTAAGTTGACGAAACAAGTCGAGCTAGTTTGCGGGCTAAAAGTAACACCAGCATTCTATAGATTTTGATTTTAAAATAAAGTTACCGGGACTTTCGATAAACGGGCCCCTGGGTGGAGTGGTTGTTTAATAATAATAAATAATAATTTATTAATTTATATTGCGCTATTTAACATAAATATGATCAAGAGCGCATTACAGAGTATCTAACTAATAAAAATATGAATACCTATCTAAGTTACATAATATGTACAATTTATAAATATATACAATCAAATATAGGAATAATAATAGATACAAATAGATATAAAATACAGAAATATATAAATGGTAATAATGGTGTTTTGTAGTACACTATACCAAAGGATAGAATGCCAATTCCGACTCGGAAACAAATGAACTAAAAACAACTAAGAAAGAAAGTACAATTTCCTCAGTTTGTTTGTTCTGTTTTTCCTTTTCTGTTTTTGTTTTTGTTTATGTTGTTGTTTGGGTTTTTGTTTGTTCTTTTTCTGGCTTTCAAAATAAGGTGGCGACGGTCTACTGCCTGATAGTAACTGTAATGTTGTTAGAGACAGAGCTAAGACAATGAGACGACACGTGTTGTCTTTGCTGCAGTCTTATTTTGACTTATTTTGGACGACCAAGCGCTTAACTGATTCCTTTAGGTTTTTCAAGCCACTATCTAGGATTAGAAGAACAGAGAACAGTTTGGGCACACAAAGGAAAGCGACCAAGGGAGTTAGCCAAGGGAGTAGGGTCATACTGAATGGTACGCTTTTGTTTTTTCATGATGGCGTGCACACGAATTTATTGAATCAGGCTACGGCGCGCGGGATGCAGTTCGCATTGATGGCGTCATGAAATTCGCGGCAAGCGGGTGAGCGGGAGATTCAGTAGGTTGTACTTGCCTTACCAAAGAATCAAGCAAATAACGATTGGGTAGGAATCAGAGAATACGGCATGTTATACTTGCGTGAGGAACCAATCAGATTCGGCTGAAAGCAACAACGCATTAGTAAACTGTTCTGATGAGGAGCGCTTCCTTTTGAACTAAGATTTTCCGCCACGTAGAACCGATACAATATTTCCCCCAAAAAGTCGCGCATTTAACCAAGAAGCATGGTACAAGTGTAATGACGCAAATAATACAGTGATATTCCGATAATTGCGGCAAAAACGAGAGAAGAGGAATACCTGTATTCCTTTTTGGGAAAACCTGAGTTTAAAAGGACTGTTCCATATGATTTCCCACGGGAGCATTAATAATAATAATGATGATGATGATGATGATGATGATGATGATGATGATGATGATGATGATGATGATGGTGATTACTTATATTGCACTTTTTCTATAAAAATAATCAAAAGCACATTACACTTTATAATGAAATACATTATTAATATGCCCACGAGACTGGGGCAGCTACCATAAACGAGCGATCCCCCATAAACTTTTTCGTTTTGAACCTCGGACTTGCTAGCAATATACCATTATTGTTCCGACGCAATTGATAATGTGGTTTTTCCACAAAAATGTAGAACCTCGTTCCCAGTGTCCTTTCTCTTCATCCTTTTTCGAGGGTGCCGAAACGACTTGAGTTCTTGTCAATCTGTGTCAGAACCTAAACCAAGCTGCAGTTAAATTTGCCATTTTGCTGTTTTCCAGCTTTCAGCTTCCAATCATCTGGTTTATTTCCCGAAAAGAGAAAACTTTTAAATTTTACTCTTGGAAAGATGCTCCTCGGAGACATTTACTTGTTTATTTACCCTCCCTACTTTCGGAATTCGCGGCCTTTTTTATATCCCTGTCCTTCGTACTATTTTGGTACACTTTGGAGGCATATCAAGCGAGTTTGGTCGACCCATGGTTTGTATTTTACGTCTTTCAAATACCTGATGACGACTGGCAAGACTAAACCAGCCCGATATTTCGTCGAAGTGCACCAAAACTGCACGAGTAGGTATTTTTAGTACCCAAAATTAATTGCCTTTCTTTATCCGAAGAAAATTTTATTATTCTTGGATCAAAAAAAAATCGATTCCTTCTTATTGCCATGCATATATCTGGCTATGTGATTGTGTGTTCAAAGGAGTATCATTTGAGTTAGGTCAGAATAGAGCACGTGCTTGTTCATATATCTAGTGGAAGTCTACATAAGAGTTGGAGTTACGTTGATTATATGAAGAATACGACTTTTCTTCGCTGCCATCTTGATTACCGAGAGCCGGGGGGAGAAAGATGCATACTTTCTTAGCACTAACCTTTACGCCAGGTTTATTAACAATTTTACTGACTTTGTAACTCGCAAAGGAAAACCGCTTCTAATGCGTACCTCCAAAAGCCCTTAAACGTCCAAAAAATTAGAAGTAAAAAGATATTTCTTTTTGTTTTATTGTAATAAGTGCACTTATCAAGCCTTGTCGTAAATGGGTGACACTAAACATTTCCATACCCATAATTGTATTTTTATAAGGCTTACCAAAAAGTAGCAAAATTAGCCAGGATGGAAGGGACTTTGAAGTTAGCAATCAACGTTGTAGAGGATTGAAAGCAAAGCTGTCATCTATTTAAAGAAAGACCCCTAAAGAATTAAGGAGTTCTCCTTTATATCTAAGGTATTATTTTTTCCAAACCAAATAAACTTCTTTCCATTTAACTTCAGAAAAATGCCCAAATTGACTGATTTGTTTTACATCGCTGTTGCCGCTTTTCCACAGAGTCGAACCCAGTCGTCACTTATTTATTCCTTTTCGCCTGTCTCGTCCCCGGGGTTCCCTCCTTATTGTAAGATGGTGCGCCGTGGCGTTGCGGGATAGGTGCACTGCAGCCGCGCTCCCTGTTTGCCCGCGCTAAACCGGCGCCTGGGGACGAGGCAGCCCTTTCGCATTGAATATGGAAGGCGATCGATGAGCGCAAAGCCTTTTCCGTTCTTCCCTTGATGCACCGTGAACTCATCAAATCCTACCCATAAACCACAGCGCAGACAAGAGAAGCGACTGGATACGAGTCTGGCTTTTCCATATTTGCTTCGCAGACTTGCAGAGTTAGTCATGAGTCGCATAAGACAACGTGAGTATTATAAACATCAACTTGAAAATTAGTGTTATTAGTGGGATCGGTGTTTGAGCAGTTCAGTTCTATCTCCATGATTTGTCCTTGTTTTTGTGGTCTTAGGATATTCTTGCCAGTGTTAACAGTTGCTTCATTATTGCCCAGAACGTTCACTTACATGCTGCCCATCACTCGTCTGTCAGCTGGTCCTGAAAACTGGTTCACTGTTCTTCTATTCCACAGCAAATGATAATGTAAAAGAGGATTTAACACATAATAATAATATGATACTGTTGATGATATTACAACTGCATCAATTTTGGTATTCCCAAGAATGCCATCAGAAAACGCCAGACCTGTACTTACGATGTAAGGCAACCAGAAGATGATTAACACCCCACAGATCTTGTAAGTCAGCCATGTTAGTTTGTTTTCTTGGCGTCTGGAAGGGTTTGCGAATCTGGCAACGGAGACGAACGCAATCTTTTTATATTTCGGATAGCAGTTGTACCAATAATTAGCGAACAAACAATATTAAAAGAAATTCCTAAGGTAATGTAGTAGATGAAAATGGGATGTTTATCTAAAAGCTTCGAAAAAAAGGCATTAGGGCTAAATTCATGACAGACTGACTCGCCAAAGAACACATTAAAAGCTAAAACCAAGCTTAACACTAGAGTCAAGATCCACGAGATGGCTATGACAACTCTGATATTACTTGGTTCCATGCGTCGGTTAAACGGCCGTAAAACACAATCTTGTCGATCAATCGCCATTGATGATAAGGTCACAGCATTGATAACACCACAAATAAAAGTACTTGTGATCCAAACATTACATGGACATATTCGGTGTAGTGTGGTTTATTCAAAAGATTACTTAAGGTGGCCGTCTTTAAGTGAGAAGGCAAAGCCATCAAGGATGAGAAAATTCCATTCACCGCCAGACTGGCGAATAGAAAATGTGGAACCTTGCGCAGGTCTTGACCCTTTTTTAGAATGTAACAAATCGGGCGGTTCCTGCGAATCCAAACAAAATGGCGATTGATAACAGCGTCATGTCGGTGATTACAGCGGCTGGACTTGGACCAATTACTGCGGAGCGATGCTCGAAGTTGAGCGATTCGTTTCGGTGTTTCGGTTAACTCAGCTCAGTGTTCGTTTATTTGACCAATATCCTTGCGGTTTTCTTTTTTATTGTTCCCTTCTGTACAGGGCTGCTCAGTTGAACTGTCTCAGTTTGCTTTCGCTTGCTTTAGTTTGTTTCTACTCCCGCCAAGACGACTTCGAGTGATCTCGAGTTGTTTTTCACCTTTGTGTTTCAGTTGTGAAAGTTTAAAAGATTCAGGGCTCTCTATTGCAACTCTCGGATTAGTTGTCAATGAAACAAAAAAGGACATCTGCACTAGGTTTTTTAGCCTACCGCGTAGGAACCGTTCAATTTCGTCTTTCCTTTAAAGTTTTTCTTGTACGGGCTAAGGGCTGGTTCACACTTGTGACATAAGCATAAGCATAAACATAAGCATAAGCACAAGAATGTTCACACTTATGACATAGCATTTGAGACATAGCATAAGAAACGCCACACACGCAGGCGCGTTGGGCTTCAGATTTATAATCCAGGCCCCAGTTGTTCAAACGTTGGATAGCACTATCCACCGGATAAATCACTATCCAGTAGATAAGAATTAGGGAAACCAATTGCGTTATCCAGTGGATAGAGATTTTTCCGGTGGATAGCGCTATCCAACTTTTGAACAACTTGGGCCTGAGGGAATGAGATGAGTTGTAGTTTCAAAATGGCGGACGAAGAAGAAAACGAAGAAGCGCTCCTTTTGATGTTACTGCTCCGTAGACGTTGACGGCGGGAAAGAAAGACAACCTGAAAAAGGCAGAGGTCCTGTTGGTGAGAGAAAACTTCACCAAGAGAAAACAATAAGGAGAAGATTATCACAATCTTGTGCTTGAAAATGCGACTGGCAGACCGAGAATTTTATTTCAGGTTGTTCAGGTAGTTAGTACGGATGGCCTCAGCCAGTTTCGCGTTATAATACAGCATGTTTGAAGAAGAATGTATTACAAGTCTTAACGTTTTGCTAGGGGCTGAAGCAATCTTTCAGTTGGAATTACTGCCTCTTACTTAAAACAGACCAGAAATTCGTGAAGAATGACAATTTTATTTATTCCCACGCAGAAGGCCTTTTTCATTTCAGTCATTCAATGGAAATTTATTTTATAGGACAGAAATAACGAATCAATTATTTCATTCAAAACATGTTAAGCTGAAATTAAAGAGCTACTGAACTGAAATTCACGATAGTTAATTTTCTTAATTTAGTTTTTATTCTTCGCTTAGTTTAGAAAATTGGTAAATAACTAACAGGCAACTGCTGTTTTCCTTTTTTTATGGAAAAAAATCGCGAAATATAGGGAAGGGAAGGTTTTTTTCGAGATGGTTTGGATTATTAGATTATTTTTGTCAAAGAGTATTTAGTATTTCCATTTCATCAAATTTTGTCACATCTGCGTTTACCTGGGCGTTTGGACTTTAAATTCGGCTTTGTCTCAATAAAGACTGTTAAAAAGAATTACAAACTTGAGTTTTGACCTCAGTTTGATCAGAGAAAATGGGAATAAAGTTTATTTTCGTTTGAGACCGTCATTTTCGAGGAACCCCTACTAAATACAAGCCAGTGGTATTTTGAGCATAAAGGAGTATATCCAGGCAAAAATGCCTAAACTGCTGACTAAAATGTCTCATTTTTTAACATTTAAATTTACCCCATGACCAGTTCTGTTACTGACACCACAAGCACTGTATATTAACTGAAAAGACAAGACGACGCAGAAAATATGTTTTTTGCCTGCACGCCATGCACCGTTTATTTGACAAAACTTTTTCAGTAACCCTGTTTAACTTACTTATCAATCTGAAATGTTCGAATATGACTCAAGATGCTGCTAAGATCCTTGACAGTGTTGTAGCTGCATCCCCCTAATGAGGTTATATAACATTAACGTTGTATAATTATTTAGTTTTGTTTCATACAATTGTTGATTTTCAGATATTATACGAAACGTGATTGTGCATTCTACGCCAAGGTGCAAAGCCCCCCCACCCCTCCCACCCCCAAACTCCACCATGGAGGATGCTGTCGCATGAGGCCACAGGAGAAACTATTCGCTTAATGAATTATAATTCTGCTGCTTTTCAAGGCAGATTATTGTGTTTTTCTTTCACAAGAGAAACTGAAACGAAAATACAAAGATACATGCTACCACTCCTCCCCCCTAAGTTGTGTCCCCCCTTTTTTGAAAAAATGCAGTTAGAGTCATTCATGAACTTCCTTAGGACATCACGCCCTACTAATATGGCAAATTCGGGTTAACGTTACAGCTTTGTCTTAAATTGCAGCAATTCCTTTAAAAATTGCAACTACCCCACCCCCTAAGTGCAAACTTCTCCCCTCCCAGCGGACATCCGCCTGGGTCCATAGCTAATTTTGTTCAGCAACGTAAGTACTATTACCATGCCAATTTTGGTGCTTTTACCCTTGAGTGCACAATTTTTTCACCATATAGATGGGCTATAGAACAGAACGGCCAAACCCCTCCCCCCAGGGGCACATTGTGCTTCTCCCCGTGTGTATTTGGATAGGGTCCATAGCTAAAAATGATCAGTTCATCTAGTTCTATCACTGTGCCGAGTTTGGTGCTTTTACTCCTAAGTGCACAATTTTTTCACCATATGGCTGGACTACTGCAGTAGTTCAAGTGAACTCGCTATTTGCTTTCACAAATAGCAAAATCTGGTCCCTGAATTACAGAAGTGGTACACAAATGAAGTTTTCCTGACGTGTCAATGCTTCTGAAGAAAACTTTGCAAATATACGGAACGGAATAATCACCTGAATTTTCTTTTTCACGCTCGAATGCTTTGTCACGCAAGATCGAGAGAAAATATGGCGAGGCGAGACCAGTAAATTTGCATGGAAGACCGCTTGACAGATGTACTATTTTCGGGTCCGTCCCCTAAAGAAACGCACGGATCATGAATCCTAAAAATCCGGATTTAGATTTGATCTGATGTACCGGTATCGCAGAGGTCAGGGTTCGAGTCCCGGCAAGCCTGATTTTTTCAGGCTTTCTTTTCGCAACTGCATAAGTTGCGTTAATAACTGCGAGGATCTTCTTTACATTTAATTCTTCATTCCGCAGTTCAAATATATGAATTTCATATATTCATAATTTCATCGAACACAAAAACTGTTGCAATGTAAATGTGCAAATTTAGCGTCACTTCAAGCTTGACACTAATACAGAGCACTAATTTCAGCTGCAACTATATTCTTTATCGTTCCACAAAACAGAGAAGCAATCAATTGAGCCTTGTTTTTACTTAACGGCTTCGCTCTGTAGTCGCACGAAGTTTACTTCTTTCGAGAAAGGGGACAATTTATGCCGAATAACATGAATACATTCTAAGCTTTGAAGTTTTGCTATACGCTTAACCAAACATTTAGAATTAAGAAAGGAGAATTTTAAAGCCAAGAAGACGGCATTTTTTTCATTCCACTCACGCAATGCATATTTATTTTACAGGACAGAAATAAAGAAACAATTGTTTCATTCAAAACATGGTTAACCTTAACCAAGTCCTTGCTTTCGAAAGCTAATTTTCTAGTTTGTTGTAGTATATGTAATCGAAGTGTACCAAATTTTATGGCACACGTATAGGTGTTTCCATTGCACTTCTTTATCCGATGAAATTTCACTTAACTTGAGTCAAAATAATTCCATTTATATTCTCATGGCCATCGATACCTTTATTTTTCTTTTATTCTGACTACTGTGATAGTGTGTCCAGAAGAAAATCATGCCATCAGTTACAAAGAGCGAACTTGCTTGCTTATATATTCAGGGGAAGTCTATAAACCAATTGGAGATATAAAGTATATAAGAACATTTGACCTACGCCTAGAGTGTTTTCTTTGCTGTCATCAGACTTGATCACCGAGAAGACTCTGGAGGGGACAAGGATACACGCTGCCTTTGCGATCATCGAACAAGAAAACAACACTTTAAAAAATCGGAGAAAAGACATTTGTTTGGACATGTTTTACTATGATAACTGCACTAATCAAGCCATGTGATTTTAAATGGGTAATACTAAAAAATTTCCACGCGAACGTCTTTTCACTAAACTTAAAAAACTGGCAAATTAGCCACGACGGATGGGACTTTGAAGATTCCCTAGAACAGATGGGACATTGAGTAGGATTAAAACCAGGACAGTCATCTATTTAAAGAAAAAAACGCTTACGAAATCAAGGAGTCCTCGTTTTATTTCTAAGGTGCTATCTTTTTCCACACCAAATAAACTTCTTCGATTAAACTTCAGAAAACCGTCAAAACTGCTTTGATTTTTATCGCTATTGCCGTTTTACATGCTTGTTTTACGGTCTTCTACAGTGAGTATCATAAACTTCAACATCAACTTGAACATTAGCGTTATTTGTGGGATTAATGTCCAAACTACTTAGTTCTGCTCTTGGGATATTATCGTTAACTGCTACTTGATTGTGGTATACAACGTTCATTTGTATGCCGTCTATAGGACGTCTGTTGGCTGGTCCTGAAAAATGGTTCACTGTTCCTCTGTCCCACAGCAAATGATAATGTAAAAGGGGATTTAACACATAATAATAATATGATACTGTTGATGATACTACAACTGCATTAATTGCGGCATTCCCACGAATGCCACCGGTTAACGCAAAACCTGTACTTCCAATGTAAGGCAACCAACAGAAGATCAACACCCCGCAGATCTTGTAAGTCAGCCATGTCAGTTTGTTTTCTTGGCGTCTGTGAAGGGTTTGCGAATCTGGCAACGGAGACGAACGCAGTCTTCTTATAATGCGGATAGCAGTTGTAACAATGATAAGCGAACAAACAACATTAAAAGAAATCCCTAAAGTAATGTAGTATATGAAAATGGGATGTTTATCTAAAAGCTTCGAAAAAAAGGCATTCGGGTTAAATTCATGACAGACTGACTCGCCATATAATATACTGAAAGATAAAACCGAGCTTAGCACTAGAGTTCCGATCCACGAGATGGCTATGACAGCTCTGATATTACTTGGTTTCATGCGTCGATTAAACGGACGTAAAGCACAATCATGTCGATCAATCGCCATAAATGATAAGGTCACAGCGTTGATAACACCACAAATAAAAGCACTTGTGATCCAAACATTACATGTATATTCTGCATGCTGTGGTTTGTCCAGATGGTGATTTAAGGTGGCCGTTGCTAAGCGAGAAGGTAAAGCCACCAAGGATGAGAAAATTCCAGTCACCGCCAGACTCGCGAATAGAAAGCGTGGAACCTTGCGCAGGTCTTGACGCTTTTTTAGAATGTGGCAAACTCGGGTGTTTCCTGCGAATCCAAACAAAATGGCGATTGATAACAGCGTCATGTCAGTGATTACCGCGGCTGGACTTGGACCAATTACTGCGGAGCGATGCACATCTGAAGTTGAGCGATTCATTTCGGTGTTTCGGTTTCTTCAGTTCAGTTCTCGTATATTTGACAGATATCCTTGCCTTTCTTGTCTTTATTTTGCTTTTCTGTGCAGGATCTCTGAGTTGAACATTTTTTCCTTTTTCTTGCCCTAGTTTGTCAGTTTCACTCTACCAAGACGACTCAGTTCTACTGATCTCCAGTTGTTTCACCTGTGCACTTTGTTAAACTTTAGCCAGTGTTTTCTCTAATGTAGCACTCTGACTAGTTTTCAATTAAACAAAAAAGACATCTTACCAAGTTTTTCAGCCATTGGCTGGTGATAAAATGAAGGAAATTCAGTTTCCTCTTTTTTATAAGTTTCTCTTGTTAACTACGTCGGCACTGTTTGAGTGACATTTTTTTCTTTTAAGAAAACAAAAACTGTAAAAACTGTTGCCGCAATTTATGTGTAAATTTAGTGTCACCTTAAGGGAAAAACTAATACACAGCACAAATTTCAGCTGCAATTGTATTCTTTATCGTTCCTCAAAAAATAAAAGCAATCAATCGAGCCTTGCCGTTTTTTTACTTAACGGCTCTGTCGTCGCACGAAACTTATTTCATTCGAGAAAGGGGACAATTTATACCGAATGACATGAATGTATTCCAAGTTTTAATGTTTTGCTATACACTAAACCTCAGTAACATTTGGAATTAAGAACTGAGGATTTTAAAGCCCCGAAGACGGCATTTTTTCATTTCACTCATCCAAAGCAAATTTATTTTAGAGGACAAAAATAAAGAAACAATTGTTTCATTTAAAACAGGGTTAATCGTAAATCCTTAAGTGCTTTCGAAAGCTAATTTTCTTGGTTGTTGTTTCATTGCGTTCCTTAGTTCAGACTGAAATGAAAACGAAAATTGATTTTAGCTGGCGTCTTGTCATTTTTGCTGAAAAGAAAGGTAAAAGAAAGGTGCCACGAAAAGCTTCCTAAAGGTGATTCGGACTGTAGCATTTTAAACAGTTAAGGCCTAATTAAGTTGCGACAGAACTGAAATTCACTCCTTTCGAAAGCTAATTTTCTCGGTTAGTTTATATCAATCGTTTCGCAATTGCCGCGCTCTTGGGCTGGTGAAAGCTGTGAATTTCCCGGGGACCACAAGGCCATTCTGAAGCTACGAAGCTACGTCAACCAACCTCGTTCTTAGGGTCTCTCTTCTCTGCCTCATGAAAGACCCTGGGAACGAGATTTTAGGTGAACCAGTCACTTGAATGGCCATACAGTTACCAGGCTGCCCATGGAGGAAACAGCGAATGCTAACTCTAGTGGAACGTGAGAAACAAGCTGCATTCCCTGAGAATATTCACAGCATCGACATGGATGAGAATGAGGATCAAATCGAAATTGATGTCTAACACGTACGTTCGCCGAACTACAGTTACCAAGACTACCATTACAAACAGTGTGCCCCCCCCAAGGTTAATACCGAACGATTTATGTCATCTTATGTAAATAGACTGATTTTAAACACAAGATAATGTAGTTTCTACGTCGTATTTTATCATCCATTTGTACTTTAACTAGTTTAATTTTTAGGATAGATTTTTATTGAGTGTATAGGCGACTAGAATGTAACAAAAGATATGTACTTTTATCTTTTGGCAATAAAGACTATTATTATTATTGTTATTACTATTATTATTATTATTATTATTATTATTATATTATTATTATTATTACATAGTGATACGAACAGACTTGCAAATAAGTACGTTTCAGTTTGTGAACTACTATCTGAACAACTTTGTATTTTAATAATCAGGTTATATTGTTTTTTTACGCGCTAATGCTATACGGTGTAATGGAAAAAGTAAATAATGGGTGACTTGCGCATTAGCGCACGACTTCTTGATCTCCTAAACCAGAGTTCTAAACTTACCTTCGACAATTAATCTTTTAACTTTTAGTCTCTTCGAGCTCTAAGCCGTTCCATGCAGAATGCATATCATCCTCCACTGCCAAGTTTTCCATGAAATAAGCGCCTTGTTGGCTGTGGGTAGAGACGCTGAAAGGAGTGGTTGTTTTTTGGTACACTATACCAAAGGATAGAATACCAATTCCGACCCGGAAGTAAGTGAACTGAAAACAACTAAGAAGGAAAGTACAATTTCCTCAGAATATTTGTTCTGTTTTTCCTTTTTTGTTTTTGTTTTTTTTTATGTTGTTGTTTGTTGTTTTTCTGGCTTTCAAAATAAGGTAGCGACGGTCTACTACCTGATAGTAACTAAAACAGTTGTTAGAAGACAAAGCTAAGACAATGAGACAGCACGTGTTGTCTTCACTGCAGGCTTATTTTGACTTATTTTGGGCGACCAATTCAAGCCGCCATCTTGGATTAGAAGAACAGAGAACAGTTTGGGCAAGCAAAACAAACAAACAAACAAACAAACAGACAAAAAATAGTAAGGCGACCAAGGGAGTAGGGTCATGCAGAATGGTACGTTTTTGTTTATCCATGATGACGCGCACACGATTTCATTAATTCAGATCTCGAATTACGGAAAATTTGCATAAGTGCATATTTTGTTTACGTCGCATTCCCAGTAGTTTGGCGAAATGGCGAAACGATGAAATGACGAAATAGTGAAATCAAAAAAATAGAATTTGTCTAACGGGTCCATCGTGATCACATTTCTTCTTCTACGGCGCTCGGTATAATACGCAGACTGCAGTCGTCATTGACACGCACTCGTCGTCGGTCTGTTGCAGAAAATAAAGCGTGTTGTGGAAGGATGTGTTCGTGCTTATAAAACCGAAATTACCCCCGAATTGTAAGCCCTGATGAATCTCTCAACGAACGTGTTAATGTGTTTAAAGCTGGTTAATTGCTGTTAGAATTGTTAGCGCGCGTTAAACAGGCTTTTTCGGAGCCAAAATTTCGAAAAACTGTAAAGCTACGCAAACTGTCTCTTTACCAAACTGGAAAGTGTTGTTTCTTTTAACCGAACTTTTTGCGGTAATTCACATCAAACTCATTTATAAAAGTGTGCAATGAAGAACCTTGTTCGCTTCACCCAGCGAATTCAGTCTAATCGCGCGACGCATTGAAGATTTTAATTAGCGCTTTTATGCGACGTTCTTGATTATGCTCGCTTTTATGATTCGTTCTCTTGCCGATCCAAGAGACCAGGATTATGGTGAATTAGTGTTAGGAAAAAAAAAACCGAGTCCAAAAAAAAAAATAAAATAAATAAATATTGTGCTCTGGCTTTCCTTTTCCCGCGAATTTCATAGACCGCTTTGCCGGGACACTTGTCAGGGGGTTCCTACGTTGTGTTTTATTGGTCGGCGGCATGACCATGCTGACAACTGTTTTAATGAAGTGCGAAAAATGTCGAAATCTTTCGGTGCCTGCAACTCGAGTTTTGTTTTTTCGCGTATTCCCTCAATTCAAAAGAATTGCTGGGGTATCTAAATTTATCAGATTTGAACGAAACGCGGCCCAAGTGTTCGACACACATCAACGCGCCAAACTGTGTGAGGCTTTTACGAAATTCCCAATATTTTTCTAGTATGTTTCCATTGTCTAACTTAACAATAGATTTTCTCGGAAACTAATGAAAGTAACGAAAAAGCCTCACACGCTTTGTTAGCCTATCACATCCTGATTGATATAGTGCAGTTTATTTGGATGTCCGCGATAACGCGAAGGCACATAATTCACTTTGGCGAACTCAGTCAGTTTTGCGTTTGACGGCTTGCACGCTCTTATATAAATAAAAAAGTCTTTAAAAAAGTACTAATTTGGATTCTGCATTTTATAAGCTTTACAGTGATATATAGTTTGCTAGGATTTACTGAAAAACAACGCGCGTAGAGAAGATTTGCCGGAAGACTCCCGCGAAGGTTTGCAGTAACCTTAAATTTACCATTTTGCGGCTTCTCTTGTCTGCGCTGTGGCTTATGGGAAAGATTTTATGAGTTCGCGGCGCATCAAGGGAGGGAAGGAAGTCACTTTTCTCCGTCCTTCCCAAAAGGCTCTGCGCGCATTGGTCGCCTTCCCATATTTCAATGCGAAAAGAAATAAATAAGTGATGACTGGGTACGAGTCTCATTTTGCCGTTATTTTCAGCTCTCAGCTTCCAATCCGCAGTTGGTTTATTTTCTGAAAGGAGAAAACTTTAATTTTACTGTTCGAAAGATGCTCCGCGGAGACATTTTCTTGTTTATTTACCCTCCCTACTTTCAGAATTCTCAGCCTTTTTTATATCCCTGTCCTTCGTACTATTTTGGTACACTTTGGCGGCATATCAAGCGAGTTTGGTCAACCCATGGTTTGTATTTTACGTCTCGCCAAATACCTGATGACGACTGGCAAGACCAAACTAGCCTGATAAAACGGCACGAGTAGGTATTTCTGGTACCCAAAATTCATTGCCTTTCTTTATCCGAACGAAATTTTATGTCTGGCTATGTGATTGTGTGTTCAAAGGAGTATCATTTGAGTTAGGTCAGATAGAATACTAGAGCACGTGCTTGTTCATATATCCAGTGGAAGTCTACATTGATTATATGAAGGACACGACTTTTCTTCGCTGCCATCTTGATTACCGAGAGCCGGGGGGAGAAAGATGCATACTTTCTTAGCAATTTTGTCTCAATATTTTTCTTAGCACTAACCTTTTCGCCAGGTTTATTGACAATTTTACTGACTTTGTAACTCGGAAAGGAAAATCGCTTCTAATGCGTACCTCTAAAAGCTCTTTGATCGTGTAACAAAACAAAACTTCAAAAAAACTGGAAATAAAAATTATTTCGAAATTAGCCAGGATGGAAGGGTTGAAGTTAGCAATAATGGGAGTAACGTTGTTAATGATTGAAAGCAAACCGGCTATCTATTTAACGAAAGGCCATTAAGAATTAAGGAGTTCTCTTTTTATTGCTAAGGTATTATTCTTTCCAAACCAAATCAAGTGTCAGCGGCCTCTTTTCCACAGACTCGTATCCAGTCTTCACTTACTTTTTCCTTTTCGCATTGAACATGGAAGGTGATCGATGCGCGCAAAGCTTTTTCCGTCCTTCCCTTGATGCACCGCGAACTCATCAAATCCTACCCACAAAGCACAGCGCGGACAAGAGAAGCGACTGGATACGAGTCTGGTTTTTCTATTTGCTTCGCAGACTTGCAAAGTCAAGAGTCTCACAAGCCAACGTGAGTGCTCTAAACTTCAACATCAACTTGAAAATTAGTGTTATTAGTGGGATCGGTGTTTGAGCAGTCCAGTTCTATCTCCATGATTTGTCCTTGTTTTTCTGGTCTTAGAATGTTCTTGCCAGTGTTAACAGTTGCTTCATTATTGCCTAGAACGTTCACTTGCATGCCGCCCATCACTCGTCTGTCAGCTGGTCCTGAAAAATGGTTCACTGTTCTTCTATTCCACAGCAAATGATAATGTAAAAGAGGATTTAACACATAATAATAATATGATACTGTTGATGATATTACAACCGCATCAATCGTGGTATTCCCACGAATGCCACCAGTTAACGCAAAACCTGCACTTACACTGTAAGGCAACCAACAGACGATAAACACTCCGCATATCTTGTAAGTCAACCATGTCAGTTTGTTTTCTTGGCGTCTGTGAATGGTTAGCGAATCTGGCAGCGGAGACGAACGCAGTCTTCTTATAATGCGGATAGCAGTTGTAACAATGATAAGCGAACAAACAACATTAAAAGAAATCCCTAAAGTAATGTAGTATATGAAAATGGGATGTTTCTCTAAAAGCTTCGAAAAAAAGGCGTTCGGGTTAAATTCATGACAGACTGATTCGCCAAAGAACATACTAAAAGATAAAACCGAGCTTAACACTAAAGTCCCGATCCACGAGATGGCTATGACAGCTCTGATATTACTTGGTTTCATGCGTCGGTTAAACGGACGTAAAACACAGTCTTGTCGATCAATCGCCATTAACGATAAGGTCACAGCGTTAATAACACCACAAATAAAAGTAGTTGGAATCCAAACATTACACGTACATTCGGCGTAGTGTGGTTTGTTCAGATGATGACTTGAGCTGACCATCGCTAAGCGAGAAGGCAAAGCCATCAAGGATGAGAAAATTCCATTCACTGCCAGACTGGCGAATAGAAAGTGTGGAACCTTGCGCAGGTCTTGGTGCTTTTTTAGAATCTGACAAACTCGAGCGTTTCCTGCGAATCCAAACAAAATGGCGATTGATAACAGCGTCATGTCGGTGATTACAGCAGCTGGACTTGGACCAATTACTGCAGAGCGATGCACATCTGAAGTTGAGCGATTCATTTCGTTGTTTCGATATCCGCTTAGGTTTTTTGTTTTGTGCCTCCCTGTACGGGTTTCTGAGTTGAACTCTCTTGGTTTGTTTTCACTCCTGCCTCAGACGAACTTCAAGAAATCTCGAGCCGTTTTTCACCTTTGTGCTTTGTGAAAGTTCAGAAGTTTTTATCGATTGCAACTCTCTGATTAGTCAGATTAGTTGTCAACAAAACCAAAACAGACATCTGCACTAGGTTTTTCAGCCATTGGCTGGCGCTACCGCGTAGGAACTGTTCAGTTTCGTCTTTCCTTTCAAGTTTTTCTTGTGAGGGCTAAGTATTAAGTAGGTCGGCCCTGTTTGAGCGATATTTTTTCTCAACAGTTGCCGCAGTTATATGTGCAAACGGGGCGTCACTTCAAGGGTAAAACGAATACAAAGGACAGATTTCAGCTGCAACTTACTATATTCTTCCTTTGTCGTTCTACAAAACACAAAAGCAAATGGTTTTTGCTTAACAGCTCTGTCTTCGCACGGAAGTTATTTTGTTCGAGAAAGAGAACATTACTATTTATGGCGAATAACATGAATGCATTCCAAGTTTTAATCTTTTGTTATACGCTAAACCAAACTTTCGGAATTACTGAAATTCGTGAAGAAACGAGAATTCGAAGCTCACGAAGACGGCACTTTTTCACTTCGGTCATCCAAAGGAAATTGATTTTTTAGGAAAGAAACAAAACGACTATTGTTTTATTCAAAACATGTTAAACTGTAATTAAATTGCTACTGAACTGAAATTCACTGCTGTCGAAAGTTAATTTTCTTGGTTGTTTTATTGCTCCGCTTATTTTGGACGGTCTTGAAACGAAAATTGATAAATAAATGATGTCTTTATTTGTCCATGGAAAAAAAATGCGAAATATAGGTGCCAGGAATGTTTTCTCGAGGTGGCCGGTTTGGATTATCTCAATTATTTTTGGTAAGAGGTATTTCATTTCCATTCCATCAAATTGTCATAGCTGCGTTTACCCGGACGCTTGGACTTTTAAGTTTCGACCCCAGCTTGACTAAAGTTTGTTGGAAAATAAAGTTTATTTTCGTTTGAGGCCTTCACTTTCGAGAGACCGCTACTAAATCCAAGCCATTAGTGTCTTGAGCACAAAGAAACAAATCCAGGCGAAAACGCCTACACTCCTGACTAAAATATCTCATTTAAAATATATATAAATTACCCCCCCCCCCCGGGTTCCCTTGATCAATTCCACTACAGATACCACAAACAGTAATATATTGATAGAAAAATAATGACACTACACAGAAAACTCTGTTTTGCCTGCACACCACCGTTTACTTGACACAATATCGTTCTCCAGTTAACCTGCGAGCAGGCTCACTTAGTGTGTTATTCGCGCGAGTATCTTGGCGGCTGAAGTTGGCGAGCGAAGCCAAGATACTTGCGGAATAACACACTTACAATAGTGAGCCTGCTCGCAGGCTATTCTCCAGTAACCTTAGCTCACGTACTTACTTATCAATCGGAAGTTTTACATATAGGACGACATGGCGCTTCGTGTGTTTAGAAGAGTCACAGTTCTGTCAAGAGGCAAAGCTAGACCTCAGACACAATGTCAGGGGCACCGACCACACCGTTTTCAGTCCGTAGGCCATAATCTTGAGCCAAATATTTTGCCATCCGTTACCACCAAATACGTTAAGAACATCAGCGGCTGATTGCAAAAACCTAGATTGTAGCTTACGGACCGACACTGGCAGTGAGTCTGAGACTAGCCGCTAACAAATGTTTTACAACAAATGTAAATCTGGACCATTGAAAAAATATCTTGGCCCAGGTTGGATTCCAACCCGCATCCTTCGGGTTACTATTCACCAACAGAGCTAAAAGGCCACGATAGGAATAACGCGCGTACCAGTTTGGAAGAATTTGGACATCCGACGACAGGCGTGAAATCTACGGCTAACAGGAGTAGCTAAGTAAGCGCTTTGTTGGTCCAAATCTTATTCCTCTGATTTAGGCTGGTATTGCCGGCTAGTGTGTATGTCTACTTTGTATGTCTACCAGTTGTTAAGCTCATAACAGTAAATTACGTGGCAATCTTCACTGTCAAAAACTTTGTGTTTCTCTTCGCTTATGTATCTGCTACAGTTTTAAAACAGTCTCAGGGATGCTCTCGTTTACGTGCAGGAAATTGCAGGTGATAAGATGAGATGAGACGAGATGACATGAGATGACACGAGATGACACGAGATGACATGAGATGACATGAGATGACATGAGACGAGATGAGACGAGATAAGACATGAGATGAGATGAGACATGACATGAGTTGAGATGACATGAGTTGAGATGACATGAGATGAGACGAGACGACACGAGACGAGATGAGACATGACATGACATGACATGACATGAGATGAGACATGACAAGATGACATGACAAGAGATGAGATGAGATGATATGAGAATGACCCCGTCCTCGTCCCCGTCCTCGCGGCGGTGTAACTCACTTAGCGAAACAGCTGAACTTAATTAGTCCTCGCTCTGTTTCCCAACAATCGTGATGTCATCAACAGTCACGTGACCAGTATCCCGATCAAAATCTCGGTCACAATAAAACTCGGCCCACACAGGACAGTGATCTGAAACGAGGCCATTCCAACGCCAGCCATCGGGTATGGAGGGGTGGGTGAGGCCATCCTTGACCACCCCTGTAAGGAACGAAAGGAGAAGCAATGTTACTGTCACAAAATGATCAGGATGATCGAACAAGGGTAAGGAGCCATGGGCTAAAATCAGATTGTGCCCTCCCCCCCCCCCCCCAACACACATAGAGAGCTGCATTTCCCACCCTACTCACAAACTGTCGTAGTTACTAGTTGGATAGGACTGCTTATTTCTGGTTTGCCCCTGTGATTTCTTTTATGCTCAGGTCAGGCAAATTATTTATTTAAAGCACATATCATCTTGCAATCTGGATGTACACGCATAAAGCTCAACATTGTTCTAAGGGTTTATTATTCTTCCCTTGATATTAGACTGGCGGCACCAAAAGACCCTGACAAACAGTGGATCACATGACCAAGAATCAACCAATAGTGCAGCATTCTGCCATACACGTGATCGGTTATTTCTCCAATTCGAGAGAAGACGTGGAAATGAGGTTGTCTTGAAGCTACGATTTGACAAAGTTGACTAAACATATGTAGACAGCACCATAAAGGTACATAAATTACTACATTCGTTAGATTGTTTACTTGTTTTCACACACCTGCTTTCCCTGTATAGTGGTGTAATTTAGTATGCTTGCTGATCCAGATGTTGTCATAATTCTTAGATCCCTGCATGTTCTTAGTACTGATGTTAGTGAATGTGGAACCAGGAATCACATTCTCCAGCTGCCCTTTGCGCATGGCATCGAATTCTATGTAGAAACAAAACAAAAGCTGATTTAACAGCTAATATACAACAGGTACTGAAAGGAATTGTTTTGTCAGAAAGAGCACAGCCAATTTCATTGCTGTGTACAGACCCGGAGCTTCCCTGCATGATCCGTTGCCAGCTATGATTTGCATGTCATGACTCGCCCATATAGTCACAAAACGATGAAGGAGATTTGCAGGTCTACTTTTTGTTGTATTTTATTTTTGGCCGATCATCTGGTTCTTTGTATTTCAGGAAGGTAGAGTTTTCTTTGTACACTCATCTGTCTGCAGAAAATAATTTCCATCATTACTATGAGCATGTCATAGCCCACAAATGAAGCTTGAAAAAACCTGGGTCTATATACAGCAGTGAAAACAGATGTAAAGTTCTTGATGGGGAGGGGGGGGGGGGACAGTGGTGTAGTGGTTAGTACGTTGGACTTCAGATCTGAAGGTCGGTGGTTTGACGCCCAGTCCCTGTCATCATATTGTTGCCTTACACCACATTGTCTCTCTCCACCCAGGTGTATAAAATGGGTACCGGTGGCGACATACTGCGGGGGTAACCCTGCGATGGAGTAGCATCCCATCCAGGGGGAGTAGCAGTACTCTCAGTTGCTTCATGCTACAGGAACCGGGATAAGCTCCGGCCGTGTGGGCCTCCTTGGCTCCTGTTTTACTTTACCTTACCCTCACTGACTTTAAGCACTGGTGTTTTTTACCTTCTTCTTCAGGCCCAAGGTTAAAGTCTCCCAGGATGACCATGTCCTTTTCACCTGTAGCACAGAAAAAACGATGGCAAAAGTGGTATTCCCTCTGTGTTGCACTCCAATTATTTTCATGACTCAAAATTAGCTAAAATAGTCTCTCCCAGAATTCGGAAAATGACATCAACCCAAAAGTAACACTTGCCTGAAAGCAACATTTAGATTGGTTCATTATTTTGTCAATATCTTCAGTTACTCAAATATTGCAGCTGTCATAAAATAACAGCCACCCAAAAGTAGCTACTATTCAAAAGTTGTCGCCTGTTAGGCCTGATAATTCCGAAAGTAAGAGGGATTGCTTACTTTCAGAATGCCATTATTTGTTCAGAAAATGATTGTGTACCTGGATGGGGAGACCTTATTCTTGTTTGAAACTATTAAAAATTTGATCGTCACCTGGAATATGTTTCTGAAGTGCTTCCACCAAGTCTGGGACTCGGCTTAACTCTTTCTGTGTGGAATGAAACAAGTTGTAAATGTACACTGAACACACGGTTCAAATATTGTACATGGTTTTAACCTAGAAGTGACAATAAACAAGTAAGGTGTTAGTTTCTAAAGAAACTGTGGTGCTGCATCTATGGGAAAGTGAAACACAAAAATTTGTATTTATCAACTGAGCTTACAACATAAATTGGCCAAGTTTGAGAAATTGTAAGCTGGCAATTTGAGCATTTGTCAGAGCAAATCAATGTCTCAAGGCTGGCCAATTTAAGTGTCTTTAGTTTGTTTGAGTTAGTGTTTGAGTTCATTCCCACTAGTGACCAGCAGGAATGAGCTGCAGGGAATGGGAGCTATGGCTGTGCTCAACACATTGTGCCAGTTCAGGTGGCCCTACCTCCTATACACTGTCTCATAAAAGAACTATCAGGTCACTGTTCAAGAAAAGTAGTGGGGGGACGTAGTCCCTGGTGTTGTGCTCATGGGTCATGTAGTGGTGGCGCAGTGGTGTAGTAGTTAGCGTGTTGGACTCCAGATCTGAAAGTCGGTGGTTCAAGGCCCAGTCCCTGCCATTGTGTAGTTTCCTTAGACAAGATACTTTACCCACATTGTCTCTCTCCACCCAGGTATTTAAAATGGGTACCATTTTATACACCAGGGTGTGTACTGCCTCCTATACACTGGGGGTAACCTGCAATGGACTAGCATTCCACCTAGGGCCAGGGTAGTAGCAATACTGTCAGTTGCTTCATGATGCAGAAACCCGGATAAGCCTCGACCATGTGGATTTCCTTGGCTCATGGCTCATTTGGGTGGGATTAGATGATAAATTTAATAGACGGATAGTGACTGCTATGTGTGCCTCCATATCATGCAGTCTTGTCTGATCTTGTCTCTTAGGAAAATTACAAAGTGCACAAATCATCACTCAGTTGTCACTCAATGTCTGTCCACACCTACACCTCCAAAACTGGACAAAAACGTGTTGGTCAACACACCAAAAGGCTCCACCTCGTCATAATTTTGCTAGTTAACCAGTTACTTAGATTTCTTTTCTTTTTAATTTTTTTCTCGTAAGCAACTTGCCTCAGTAATCTGGTTTTCATTTGGCCAACACAGCACCTGCTGCAGTTCTGGTTTTTGCTGGACATCTCCTTTCACCACTAAACTTTCTTAGCTTTAGTATTTACTCAGTGTCACCCCATATTTGGCTAGATTTCAGAATACCCGGCCACTTAATATTCATCTTTGAAAGCTGCTCCCACAGTGCTGCAGTCATCAAAATTTACATACAGTATTTATCTTCCTTAATTGAAGCAAAAACAATGAGATGCGTATTTGCCTTGTTCTTTAAGTGCATCAAACAAAACAAGCACCAGTTTACTAACTTAAATTCTCATTATTGATCATCGACTACTGGACTGCAGGACTGCGGGAACACGCGTTCAACTAAACTTAATCTTAATTATTTATCCACTAAGGGACTGCAGGAGTGATAATAGTAACTATATTATTACTTGATGACTGTGGAACCACAGGAGCAGATTTGTGGCACTTGAAAGTGGCTGGGTATTCTGAAATTGCTCCCCATATTTAAATATCTTCAGATTAAAAGACAATTTGCTACTTCATTTGTAGAATCTTTGTAGCATGCTGTTGTAATGCCACCGTGGACTTTCTTGTCACCAAAACAATTAAATGAGGCTAACTGAAATTTAGGCAAGGTTAAACTCGAGACAATATTTGTGGGCCAGTGGTTGCTCTCCTGAACTTGGGGCGGTCTCAGGGTTTTATCAGGGGCTTCAGTTATTTTACAGCTCTCCCCGTGGAGGTCAAGCCATTTTACTCGTGTGTTCTTTTGAGCAGGACTGCTCACAGGGTTGTCATGGTTACCTTTCGCGCTTGCTGGCGGCTTCCACATAGACTCAGGCACCATCCCCACACTCATCTATTGGTGATGAGTTTAACAAATTCTAAAATAACTGAAAATGACTTTGAAACTCATAACACTTTAGAGTGAAATGTTGAATGCAAACAAAAAGCTAATTTCTCCATCTTTTCTAAACATCTCTGACTGAAATGCCTTTGGGTAAAATGTAGTCCCAAGGTTTCCACAGTAACTGTAGGTATTTGCAGCTAAGCCTCACAGAAGCAAACATGCAAGTCAATTCACCTCTAGTCTCTCTATGTCAGAATTTCCTAGGCCTGTTGCTTTCAGGTGGACACTTACAAGAACAAAGTCAAATTTCTTGGCCTGTGAAAGAATAAATATAATGATTACAACTTCACTTGGTACAGTGCAGTCTGAACAGAATGCACAAACTGGTTGCGTCTGACAATGCTTCAGCAATATTGTTTTGACCACCCTCTGCTAAAGACTATTGAAAAATTTGTACTATTGATAAGGTTGCATAATTTAATATATATACTGTAGAAATCTTAAAAATGCATTTCCAAGGTTCTGTAATAAAGTGACTAACAACTCAAATAGCACAATTGCAGTTAAAAACAACTCACTTATGGCTCGTTGTTCCTTTTAAGTTTTGAACATTTTATGGCATCATTTTTATGGTCCATAAGAGTGTAGACCATAAAAAACAGAGTCAATTTGTTAATTGTAAAATTTGATATATGGTAAATTTCCCTGACCAAATTTTAACTATGGCAAGGATAACAGTGAACTGAAATTTTTTTCCAGCCTTTGATTCAAAGAAAACAATGGTGTTAAATTTTCAATTTTCCTTAACATGTGTTCAAAATATCAATTTTCCCTGACTCAGAATACAATTCCCCGACTTTTCCCTGGCCTTGTAGAATTTATTTATAACTGTCCCCGCTCATTTCCTGGCCTGTGGCAACCCTGTTGACAAGTAAAAGATGGTTGTAATTTGTTTGAGTCTGTGGATAATTATTATTTTTGCTTACGACTGTTGTGTGTGACTTTTTGTAGCACAAGCTGCTTATGTCTGACAAAGATCATAAACAACTCATCACTCTAACATTTCAATGGTGGCTAAGACTGTCAAAGGGTTTTAACAAATGTTTCAAAATCCTATGACATTTTTCGTGTTGTGTGTTACTAACAACAGACGACATTTTTCGCGTCGTATTTTACTTACATTAGACCAACGGACATTTGGCTAACAAAAGATGGATCGAAATGCACCAATCACGTTTTGCGGTCTTTGCAGCCAATAATATCATGGCTTAAGTGACAGACGACCAATAACATCACAAGTTCATCGACCAATCAGGACAATGACCAGAGACTTATAACATCTACTCAACAATTTACAATTCACTTGACTCTGATGATGACTTCCGCTCAGATTGTCGAAACGTCAATGTCACCTCAAACAGCCCTTCTCAGGACTACACTCACCCAGACGAATGTAATTTACTGACTTGTGTCACGAGGATGTTGTATGCTTGATTTAGATGAAACGATTCATGTTGCATACATGACTGGAGCAAGTAGCATACAACAGTTGCAAGCAAAACAAGTACCATCTAAATCGGCCTTTAAATGTGACCATTAGATCATGTGGTAATAGGTTAATTGTTCATTGGGAACTCGAGTTGGTTCCACCCAACTTTTGACCCAGTCTATGCATGGACTCGTAAAGCAGTGCTGATAGAAAAAATGAATTTCAATACTTTGATGGAATTTAAGAGCATTCACACACAGTACCTGAAAGAAGCCAAGATAAGGTCTTCTGGCAAATTGCTTCTGGCCTTCTTTTGGTTTCTCAAGAAGCGCATCACTTTTTAACCTGATGTCTTTTGATGTGTTGGTTCTCCAAAGAAAGCCATTGTATTCCTTGGACTAAAAGTAAGAAACAGTATTACTTTTTGTTAACAGAAGAGAGATGGTACATTTTTTCATGGTTAAGGGAATAACCAACAAAAAGTTTTGTTTAATACTATATTGCTAATAAATGGTGGTTCTAAGTTTTGAGTCTGAGGATAAAAATCTTACAGTGTGGGCATTAAAATAAAGCTACTTAGGTGAACTCAAATCATGAAAGAATGTCATTTAATTTATGTGTTTTCTGGGCATCTCCCATCTTTTCTTGTGATCTCACGATCATTTTTTTTTTCAAACTGCATGGTGAAATCAAAGGAATGAAGCAGGCTCAAAAAGAACCTTGTCATTTGATGGAGTATTCTGAGATTGATAGTAAGTGTCAGAATGTTGTAAGGAGCAGAACGTCATTTCCTGGATTAACAAACTGCAATTTCCTGTTTGCTTTAAACGAGAATAAATCTGAAAGTGGATTGATTCTTATGATAAAGAATGAAGCAAATGAAGAGATTGGTAGACAGCTTACCCTGACTCCAGAGCCCCAATTAATACAAATAAGCATGGGTAATCAGAAAAAAAAAAACCTAGATGGCACCGAGGGTACAGATGACTATGCTAAGTGGAAACTTGCTGTAAAACTCCAGTCAAGATTGTTCCAACAGCTCTACTTTGGCATGCAGGCGAGTTATCAAAGAAACACATTAGTCGGTAAATTATGGTCTGGGTGAGTGTAGTCCTGAGAAGGAGCGTTTGTGCTGACGTTGACTGACGTTTCGACAACCTGAGCAGAAGTCATTGTCAGAGTCAAGTGAACTATAAATCGTCAGTAGATGTTATAAGTCTCTGGTCGTTGTCCTGATTGGTCGACAATCTTGTGATGTTATTGGTCGTCTGTCAGTTATAACTAAGCCGTCATGAAACAAAGTTCTGAAAAATCCTTTTTTTAATTTAAATAATTAGCGTTATATAATTATATTCTATTTGTCTTTGCAAAAGAATCTTAAAAGCAATGAAAGAAAAAACGAGGAGTTGATGCTTGACTGATTCCTTTTGTTTCTCAGAGTGTTCAAAAAGAGGACAGTTAAGGAATCATTTAAATGGTCCACTACTCAATTGACCAAGGGAAAACTAATGAGCTGATGATCAAGTTCCAAGTTCACTAAGACTGCTGGATAAAGACAAAAGATGCATTTGTTCAGGGTTAGTCTCAAACTGAAGTAGAACATGCATAAATACCAGCAGAAAGGTGCTGAATCATAAAATAAAACAGTACACAGAGTTGTGGATACAATGTACATAGTTGATCTTCTTGCTGGTATTTGTGAATATTTTATCTTAGATTGGGACTACTCCTTTTGTCTTTTTATTCAGCAGTCATGGTGAAACTGAAACATTCTATTCCATGTCCCAAAGTGGAAACAATAAATGGAACAACTTGGAAATTTGAAGCAACGTTCTGGACACTAAAAAGAGACCAGCAATTCTTCACAAGCAGTTCAAATGTGCACATGTACCCTGAACATATAGCCTGCGACATCAGATGTACAGCATTCCCAATGTCCAAAACTCTTCCAGTTCTTTGGGTTATTCAGTTCACCTGCAATCTGCAAACAAACGATCAAGAATCCATGAATAAAAAGCACTATTTATTGGGCTTGAAGAAAACCAAAGCACCTTGTGACCTTACATAAAAAATTTACCCAAAAGAAAATCAATAAGTTCTTTGAAAGGCATTTAGTTATAAAAAGCAACAATAAAAATGAATGACGTTTCGACCGTTCTACGGTAATTTTCAAGTTTGAGTTCGGAGATAAAAATTTAGCATTATATAATTATACAATTGTGAAACAAAAAGATAATTAAAAGGTAAATGCTAAGATATTTACATGCAAACAAAGAATAAATATGCAAAATAAAGGTGCAAACTAGCAGCTAAAAAAAAAAAACTACAGCTTTGCATGGATGGAATCACTTTGTTTGTTTAGTTTTGGTTTGAAGTCATGAATGAAGAACAAATCAAACAGTTAAATTTATTCTGACACTTCCTGAAATTTTCTGCAATTCCCTGTGGCTCCTTTCCACGTTGATCTTTAACATGGTTGCCAATTACTGATTGTTTGTGTTCCTCCAAATGTTGGATGTAGGTGTTGACTCGAGAAGCCAACATAATCTGCATCGCACAGATCACACTTGTAGTAATAAACAACGTTTTGCTGATTGACAATAATGTTGAAGGTGTGGGTTCCTTAGCCTTCACGGAGAACACATGTTCCCAGCAACCAGCATCCTAATTCCCATTAGAATCCTGTTGCCTTTCGAAGATCAAAGAACAGCGAACCACTTATGCAACCAACTAAGTGATCTAAGCCAGAAGATAAATGCCAATATAGATCCCCTTTTTACAAGCCGCAAAATTCTGTCTTCTGTCTCTTTTCCAAAAACTGGTTTTATTTCGTGGCATGGACTTGCTCTTCCACAGCGAGCATCACCAATGGAAATACAGGCAACTTTCAAAAAGGCCTATTGGAAACTAGAACCAAAACTGAGTGAACAGAACAAAGAACTAGCAGCTGTAATGTTATGTTGCTTTGCCCTCAACTACATCAAGCGGAAAGGCCCAACACCACCAAAAAGAATGCTGAGAGCATTCGGTCAATTAAAGAAGAGGAATGACATCATTGTAACCATAATCATCATACTCACGGGAGTGGTGGTCATGGACAAATCTGAATACACCTGCTAACTGCAAGAGTCATCTATCAATGATGAAACCAAGTTTGTAAACATCAGCCTTTAGAGACCAAACACAAAGGGCAGGCCCCCAAGGCATTTTCATCCACTGCTCCAAAAAGAGAAAAAAATGGCCTCCACTGTAAAAAGAATTTACCAAAACCCATTACCGACTCACTGATGCAAAAAGGCTCATGGATTGCTCACCTCTATGGCCTTCCAAAAACCCACAAGGAAACGTTAGCAATGTGGCCTATCCTGTCAGCAACAGGAACTTATAACTACAAGCTTGCTAAGTGGTTAGACGAGAAGTTAAAACCTTTATCTTCCAATGACCACACTGTTGGTGACATCTTCTCCTTTGCTGATGATCTCCACGAGATGGAAATCAACGATCACGACATTCTGTTGTCAAACGATGTATCTGCTCTTTTACTAAATAAATGTGCCTGTACACAAAACAATCGAAATCCTTGCAGACAGACAATTTTTTTATGGCTGTGTAGCAACTCAGACGTAATGAAGAACTGGTGAGAAGATGAAAGCAATGTGGACATTTAAGCAAACGTGCCTGTCATGCAGCCAAATGTCGATGATGTGGACCTCGTTTAGCCAGAATTTTTTTACTATACTGTGGACAAGTTCCATGCATCGCATTGTTGGATCAACTTTAATTAATGCAACAGAGTTCTCGATCTGCTACCCCCTGCTGAAGTATGCTGAAAATGTGATCCTGATATGGTTTTATTGTTTTGTGATTAGCATATACAGTAGGTAAGCGTTATGTAAGTTTGAAACTGAAGTAGAGTAAAAAGTGGATAAAAAAAAGTATTGCATGTAAGATGGAGTAACATTAAGATGAATGAATGACGTACTTGCTAACTATTTATTTGCAACATCAGTGACAGCTGTTTAAAAACATGTTTTATTCTGTTCTTGATTGTAAAGACTGCCCTATACGAAATTGCAATAGGTGATGAAAGTCATTGAGAACCCAGCTATTATATAAGAGATATATGTATTTACCTTGTTCAGTGCATTTTCATCTCCAATCTCTTGTACAGCAAGTATGTCAATTCTATCAAAAAAAAATATGATAAATGAATTTCACATGTAATTACACATTTTTTTTTCAGTTTCAGGTCTTGAGAATTCCTTTGGCAAAGAAATTTATATGGGCCAATGAGAAACATTTATATAAGGCCACTTGCAAAAATTCAGGCACTTTGGAGACAAAAAAGTTACCCAAAACATCACTTAGGGCATTCTTGCCCAGAGCCCTTCAAATACGCAAAGATAAAAGAAAGCAGTGAAGCAAGGTTTCATCCACTTCTTGTTATCACAAGACGGCTAAAAAAATTTACCAGGGGTACTCTTAAGTAGAGGTAAAGGTGAAGTGAAGTTAAGACTCCTGACCTACACTGTACTACTACCTTTTGACTGCTAATTTATTTCTGAAATAAACAGTACTCCTCTTTGCATTCAGCACTCCAGTTGTGATAAGCTTTGTCTGTGCTGAGTGGACTGACTTCTCTTACAGAGATCTTTAAGTTCGGAAAGAAAAATGGGTTCAATTCCCATTAGGACTCAGATTTTTCCTTTCTCCCTTGCTCACGATGAACTGAATATTCCATCTATCTTAACTAATCTCTTGTTCATAACAACCCACTTCTTAAACAACATAACCAAGCCAGTTTCTCTTTTTTTTATGAAATTCTCACTGTGACCATCTGCATACAGATTGGACTAAAAACAATAACACTGGGAATGTAATTTGGAACACATTTAAAATTAAATAATTTCTTTGCTGAAACAATAAATCGCTCTTGTGGGCTTGGATAAGATGACAACTACCTACTGGTATACATCAAATTAAAGCTTTTCCTGACTTACCCAAGCCATGAATCAGCTAAGGGACGGGGATACTAATCGGAAAATTAGAATAAAACCCCTATAGGAGACCAATCTGGGTGTGGCTTAGGCTCTATTTGACCCCTTAAGGAGACCATACATCAACAGAGTATGACGGCCTTTAGTTTTTTTTATATTCTTTACACACAACCCTAAGTGATACCTTTACGAGTAAAAATTTTGGCTTTCCGTCCTAAACACCCTAAGTGAGACCAAAATCTACAATTTACACCCCTAAGCAAGACAACTAGCATCCCCATCCCTTTCATATCAGAGACAACCCTTCCCAGGCAGGGGCGTAGCCAGCGATTTTTTCCCTTTAACCCGACCCGCGATGTAAAGTGAAAATTGCTTACATCATTCAACTTACGAACAGGCTATATAAGTTTTACTGCCGATGGTGCAGCTTAGTGTGTACTAGTAGGTTCTTTGGCTTGTCCCCTCCGCTAAGTGCCCAGCTGGCTTTCTACCGTAAGATCTCATTTTCTATCAATCTGAAGTCCGTCGTTGGAGTAAGCATTGTATACTGTTGTGTATGAAAGATTCGAATTCTCTGCGAAAGGTGTACTTTGTTCTATTGCCAAATGAAGGAAATTATTTAGTACTTTTGCTAACTGACTCAAAACAATTCCTTGGTTTTCGTTTGGGACATATCCTCTCTCTGTGAAAACTACGAAAGCTCAACTGTCAAAACCAAGGCAAAGAAAAAAAAGAAAAAACCACCAGGTGGATCCTCAGACTTGCGTAAGCAAAACCCTTTCAAGGTTTTAGACCAAAGCCTCCTCTTTGTTTGGAACACAATCTATTAGCGCTTTTAACACACATTGTTTTGAACGTGGTGGTTTCAAATGGTTTCAAATAGTAGTAACGAAAGCAGTAGAAGAAATAATAATGAGCTTTTTGGCTACTGCAAAAAAACTCAGAAATTCCTATTAAGCCTGGGCTTAATGGCTTAAAGGCTAGCTACGCCCCTGCCGGGAATAAAGGCAATATTTGGAGGATAAGCTATACAGCTGTACATAATGGAATATTCTGTAAGTAAGCTGTTTTTTCTTCTACAAATTACCCTATTATTGGTTACAGTAGATACTTACCCATTTTCTAATATTGTACGGCAAATAACCTCTCGTACTCCAGTATTGTCAGCTTTATCTGAACTAAAAGAAAGCAAGTTCCAGCTTGCAATACGCACAGTATCATTGCACGGTGTAAATGTACTAATTTTATGGTTAGTTGGCGTCCTTTTCTTGTCACCATAATGAGTGTCATTGCTTTTTGAAGACTCGACAGTTATTTGTGAAATTATTTTCTCTAAAAGATTCTTACTCACGCCTCTTACAGAAACAACATCCTCAACTTTAGCAAACGGTCCATGCTCTTGTCTGTATTGAATGATCCTACCAGCAAGAGTGGGACCAATACCTTTTATTGCCTCTAATGCCTTTTCTGATGCTGTATTAATATTTATTTTCTCCTTTGAATTAACTTTTGCTTTTTCTGGGAGTTCTTCGCGAATTTCATCCGCTAAATTCTGAAAACTAAGCTCTCCCAATGAGTTCACTCTCACAAGGACGCTGTCGTTCAAGTGAAGTTGATATTTTTTGTTATTTTTCTCCAACACAGCCACAATATCCCTATTCGTTTCCAGTAAACCTTTCTCGCGTCGCAATACAAGCTCATTTGCAATGTTCTCGTCTATTCCGACTTGAACAAGATTGTTGACAGCCTCTTTGTCGTTCGCTTCACCTTGCAGTTCATCTGCAGCGGGTTGATATTGCTCAACCCTCTCCCCTCGATCTCTCGTTTTGAGCTGTCCTCCAGCTTCCTGATTATCTCTAGTTGCATTACCGCGCTTTCCACGAGAGAACCTATTCCTTGAGAATTTGCATCCCATCGCCCCCTCACTTTAATTTATAGCTTGATTTGATTTCTACAGTGCACCAAACGCGAGGAATAAATGCCGCCATTTTTATTGTGCGGCCTCGCTTTCGTTTTGATTCTTAGGTGGATTGCCGCTGACGATCTTCTCGTGTAGCGGAGGCTCAAGAGACCCGCGAGGAAGCGCCCCAGGCTTGAGAGCATGCATGTGAACAAGACACTGTTTTATGGCCTAATTTCCCGTGTCATTTGATGGCATCTCCCAGGAGCCCATGAACTCTCTGAAGGTTAGAATTATCGGAGGTCAACTGCAATTCCAAGATAGAATGGGATGCCCGAAAAGTGTCTTCATGTAGGAGCTATGATTAAGGACGGAATGATAAAAGTAATAACAATGGAATTTGTGTGTTAGTGGTTCAACCGATGCAAACTTAAAGAATGACTGTTCAGTTGCATGACAAATTTAATTGGGAATTACTGTCTATACAAATTAACACCAGTCCTCGTGTGAGCTAGTCTCCTACGCAGCCGTTTTTAGTGGCGTCACGCAACCCTCCGCTGACGTTCCGGGTTTAAAGTGTATATGACACGAAATTTTTTTCTTCGGTTTTCGAGAGTCTGATGTGTATAAAAAACGATTCTAAACTTAAAACTTGTCTAAAATTTTTAAAAACCTCTTTTTTCGCGGGCAAAAGACCCTATTTTTCACTTAAAAACTGCCCCAGGGACTGGGACCGCATTTACCGCATTGTGACGTCAATTGACTTGATTGCGTTCGATTGCGTTCCCGCGAACGCAGTGTTTTTGTTACAAATCGCCTCAAAATGTTGACATTGTTCAGCAGTATCGGTGATCTTTTTGAAACTTCCAAGATCTACAGTGAGAAAGAACAAGTAGGAGAAAAAAATAGCGCTGTTTTAGGTCTTATTAAACCAGAAGACGACGAACATTTGCGATGTCTTCTCTTCTTTCGTACTGTGGTGAGGATGTTGATCAAAGTCGATGATTTATCCTGACTGTACATCAGTGGAAGCACCTCAGTTGTGAGATTTCTTTGTTAAGTTCTTTTAGGGTTTATTAAGAACATCAAAGCCCTTGTGTTCACATAAACAGCTTACTGTTTCCATCAAGGAGAACCGAAAGTGCCGATTGTTTTGATGTTTTAATACCGCAATAATGTCGTCGTTCTTATAGAGAGTGCGCTGGATTTTCGATTCATTTCGATTTAAGAACGAGTTCCCAGAGTTTATTCCCAGCCTGGCATTAGTTTCAGTGGTTTCTGCAGCAAGCAAAAATGTTTTTACAGAGTGTAGAGAAACGCCAATGACGAAATCGTTTTGTTGATAATATGGCCGTACGCAATGTACCTCCAGGCCAGAAAAGGCATTTATTTCTACTGTCGTGTTATCCTGCAATTAGAATCTATATACGCTTTACTTTAAAAACGGCACTGAAACTGACTTCAGCTCCCATGCTACTTGCCATATCACTGGCTGATTCAGCAAATATAGCAGCTTAAGACTGTTGCTATCTAGAGTATCAATATTAGGGTATTTAAAACACCAATCTTGGCTCAGTAAATTTTTCAAACAACTCAGTACCATGAAGCTAAGGCAATGTCACATTTCGCATTAAAATACAGTTAATTTTGTTTTGTTTTGCAGTGGGTATGGTTTTCCAATATTGTACAACTGTTATTGAATCATAACCATATTCATTAGCTTTTAAAATAACTGGTGTCCTTGAGCTTCTTAAATAGCTTTTGGTGTTTCTAATATACCACAGAAGGGGAGCGCAGCACATCGAACTCTTCTAAAACTAACAGTTAATTATGAATAAACCAACAAGAATTGACAGTTGACGAGTAAATTTGCAAATCAACAGTGGGTCTCCACATTGACTCCTTCTCAATGAACAATGGGAATCAACATCGATATTCATCAATAATAATAATAATAATAATCATCATCATTAAGTAGTCAATCACCAAAGCATATGTATCACTCAGACACAGTGATGAGGATCCATACATCCCTTGTAGATACTTGTAGATATTATTTACAGCAGCCCCCCCCCCCCCCACACACACACACACACACAATACAGGTTCCTGACACAGGGCTGGCCCAAAGCCTGATTCTGATGGAGAGAGGTGGAAGCCCTGTATGGAGCACCTAAATTAATACCATAGTTCCTAATAAGTGGAGACGGAGTTAAGGCTTGGGGCATTTGTGGCATCCTTAACAACATTGTAAATCACCAGTCAATTTTTACTTAGGAATGATTATTGTGTTTGTAACATCATGTCATAGTGTACCTGTTTCGTCACAGCCAACAAAAAGTGGCAGCACAACAACAACAACAACAATTTATCTAAGTATTCCTATATGGGAAGTTTCTAAAATAGTAAATTAAATACAATGTAATGTATCATTCTTGTTGACAATATGTCACAATCATTGCAACAGAAGGAATGTCCTTCTGTCATCATCACTTGATCTTCAAATTTGATAGCTGATATTTATTGAAATTTCAGAACCACCACCAAACATAAAGCAGAAATAATGATTCCATGTTTACTTCATCTGACCAAAAAGCAAGGGGGGGGGGGGTTTGACTGCCCTATGTCAGTATCAATAACCATCCAATCTAGATCACTCGAGGCCTGGATGGGTCTGGCTTAGTTACAGCTGTTGGTATAAACAGGGATTTTTGTTGTTGGCAAGCTGATGTAAATGAGGTCAGGTCAGGTCTTGGTCATCAGTGAAAAGGCAGGGAATTTATTTCAGCCTGATTAGTAATAACCTTGATATGTACACATAGGATTAAACAAACTCCTAGAAAATGTTTGTCTTTCTAAACAAATATAACCGAGTGAGACATTTTCCTGGAATTCTTTCAGCAACCTCTTGATTTTCTTTCTATTTTCACTCTCTAACAACGAGGCATTTACAGCCTCCTCACAGGAAGAGTAAAACAAAATCCTGAACTCTTGTCTTGCTAAAAAGGTGGTTTATTTAAGTTAAAATCCTTCATCCAGTGCAGTCAGGTTAAGACAGTGTATGCAAAGTCCAGTGTAAAAATGTTATGAGTAGGCGATCGTCGTTGAAATTATAGATATCATAATGTCTTACTGAAGTCCAGAGAAGAATAAAAACAAATTTCATTTAAGACCGTACTGGTAGCTCTGTTCGCCTGTACAATCGAAAGTCAGACCACGCTATCGTACGGTACCTGTCCTGCTTTGCGAATGAAAAGCATCTCTGGGCTTTGCAGTAAAACTTCTTTGCTTACCGAGACAGATCCTTATAAAACAATGCTCGTTCGTAACCATATCTTCAAGTTAAAAACATAGCAAACATCAAAATCTCGAGTAGCCTGAGTGCTTCGACCTTGCATCTGTTTCAACACAATTATTTCGATTCCCTTGTCCCAAAACGCTGGATCCGAGGAATACTGAGTCCTTCCCCTCCATTTCGTCAAAAGGAATACGCAACCCACCGCTTATTAGGCGCTTCAGCTACGAGAAACCTTTGCCAACTCTCCCAAATTCCTTCCACTTTGACACCATGTTGGTTTTGTTGTCAAGTCGATTGACGTCACATTAGCTAATCACGTGATATTTTGGCCGCGCGAGACGGCGACACTTTTGAAGTCAAATTTGCGCTATTTTCACCGCGAAAAAAGTACGTTTGAAAAGTTTGATGCTGGTTTAAAGCTTAGAATCGTTTTTTATACACATAAAACAATCAAAATCCGAAGAAAAAATTTTCGTGTCATATACATTAAGTACATGCTCACCGATCCGGACCTACAAGCGCTGAGCCCTGAGAACTGAGCGGCTCTCTTCTCTGGCTGACACTTTGATGGACACCAAAAGTGACGTACGATAATTTTTGCGCTAAGAAAAACACCAAATTTTTCTTTTCAGTTGTAACTACTTCGTGTCAGGAGCAATTGTCTCCAATTAGTTTTCAGTTACCAAGAAAATAACAGAACTTAGTTGATTGTCCTATCAGAAACACTATTTTTAAAAACGCCCTTTAAGTTTACAGGTGTACTTTGGACAAACGACTGGGTGCAGCTGTCTTACACAGGAAATCCAATTACTGCTGGAAAGTGCAATAAGCCTAAGTCGATATGGAAGAACAAGAATACCATGGGAATAATAAAATAGCTTTCTAACTGTAATTGTGATGATAAGGGTAATTCTGTTTTCCTCGTTTGGCTATTTAGTGTCGGACTGGCTCCTGGACTGGTTTTATGCGTACTGCCAAAAATTGCCTGGGAACGCCCCTGAATACGTACAGCTTATTTATCCACTCACTCACTCACTATCAGCCTCAGGCTCCCGTTTTCAGCGCTTGTTTGATAACCTCAGCAGAAAAAGGGCATCTAATGGCAGTATGTAAGTTAGTTGCCATATTTTGTTTCTTAGAACTGGGGGAATGGCCCGGGGAGATAACGACCTGCAAAAGAGCGTACTTTTAGCCGATAGGCATACATTCCAGTAGCAATTGTGCAAAACTGCTCATTGTTTCGATTGTTTATGTTCAATTTCTTGTTTAAACGATATTCGCAGAGAACTTAATTATAAGTGTTCGTTTAGCGCGGTGATTTTGAACTGGTTTATATTCATTTATCAGTTTATATACTTGCTCCAGAAACTGAAACGTAGCTGAAAGGGAAATATTGAAATATTCTGCGGAGCAAATTTCCGCCAAGCATTCCATCTACGACATATTTAGGTCGCAAAATTGCTAATATTGGAACTCATTGTATATTTTGGTACACTAAAAATTGCCTGTAGGTATATTTTCCTAGTGATAATACATGACCTTTGCGAATTTAACCGAACCCTTCGTTGCACCTTCAAGTAATATCGTCGCAGAATTTACAGTTCAACTGAGCATCTTGAAAATGTTAAGCGATTTTTTCTCTTGTTTTCTTTTTTTTAAATAGAAATAGAAAAAAAAACATCGACGTTTTTGTGCGACTTATTTGGCTTCAGCCATTTTATCCTTAATTTTCGATAACCAACTGAAGAGGGCATTTAAAGGTTTTTACACCCTCCTGTTTGCACCTAACATTAATCAAATATTTGACATTTTAAGAGTGATATTTTTTAGAATTGTAGATTTTTTGTGAAGTACAGAAAGCCCGGTATCCAACGAGTCGTTTATTAGATGCCACCCCGTTTCATGATTAAATATATTTTGCATAGGGACGTTTTATAAGAACAAAATCAGCATTATTCTATAAAATTACGGGTATTCACATGGAACAGTGAAACATTAAAAAATATGTATTTAAAATTAAAACGGGACATTAGAACTTTCTGATCTAAAAATAGAAATAGTCCCTAATTAAAGAAACGGCGAAGGCAAAAATAGAAACATGCGATTAAGAATTAAGCAACTTTCGAGTGTCCAGCTGGTTTTGCGGTGAAACAGGAATATTTTAAACATAATATATCTCCATAACAACTGCCAACTCTGCTAGAAACAGGTGGCATCTGGAACTCGCCCCAGATTCCTATCATAGGCAGCACAGACACGAAATTCTTGTTTCAGTATTCCATTTATTTGGCGATATTGTTTTAGTTTCCTTTCATTACATCTTTTATACAAAGAGCGACCGCAGTTTGCAACATATTACCTCACCTATTTTCAGGAAAGAAAAAGCTGCTATTTTCGTCAAGTAATGAGATACACTCGACAGTACGAACTGCGAGTCCATACTGAAATATTCTACGTATCGAAAACGATGTTAAAGGTTGACAGACAAAATCAAATCCAATCATACTTGCCTCTCCTCCTTGCTGTCGCTCTGATATACAGGAATACATGTTCATTATATTTTTATTTTATGATAATAATAAAAACAATCTTTAAAGAGGAAGCGCCCGTCACGTAAATACGTGGTTTTCAGGGAGGTCCTCCATAAAATAAAAAGTATTAAAATCTAAAATAAGAAATACAAATGTCACAGATCTAAAATATAAAATATACAATGATTAAAACTACCTACTGTC
>OZ024890.1:5098700-5103700 GCA_964017195.1 Siderastrea radians
CGATCGAATTTCCGTTTCATACAAACTCTCATATTAGGCTTTGGTTACCTGTGAGTTTAGAAGCAATTAGTTTTCTTTTACAATACAAACTCAGGGGCACCCACCCAACGAGAAAATTTTTGGGAAAATAATCAGAATGTCGTTTCCTTTTTTTTTTCCAGTATACGCCAGGGCACTTTTAAAGAGACATTTGCGAAAGCTGTTATACCGCTGAGGCTGATCTCTTCTCATCCAGTTAGCTGAATTTTTATAATTTTCTCCTTTAACGAAAAAGTTTGTGGGGACTTTTCACCGATGAAAACTCTAGTTTTTCAGTGATAATGCTGAATATCTGAGGCGGTTGAAGCCTTCCCAACTGTTTAGCCCCCCCCTGCAAAGTCTATGCAAAGTTTTGTTTTGTTTTGTAAAGGTTTTTTTTTTAATGTTCCCTGTCTCCCAATTTTCATATTTTTCTAATTTTGTAAGTGTTGTTAATCACATACCACTTCAGATAATTCTCAGAGGCTTGCCCTAACAGAAAGAATTACAAAATTGTCAAAATTCCCAAATTGGCGGGTGTGTCAATAAAAATTAGTTCCTGGTACAATAAGAACTACCTCTTTCAAACGTTTTTTCCCGGCATGGTGCATCTAAAGTAAATCGTGTCTTTAGATCTGAAGGTCGGTGGTTTGATGCCCCGTCCCTGCCATCGTGTTGTTTCCTTAGACACCAACACGCGCTTCTGGCATCACGTCGCCTCTCTCCACCCAGGGGTATAAATGTGTATCAGTGACATACTGCTGGGGGTAACCCTGGGATGGACTGATATCCAATCCAAGGGGGGAACAGCACTACTCTTAGTTGCTTCGTGCTACTGAAACCTGGGTTTCCTGTGGCGAATGGCGACTCTCCCTTTACTTGTTTACATCTTTATCTTTTGAAAGCAAAACTATAGTTTTTTTTCGGAATCAAGCTCTACTTCACTGTATTTACCTTACTCACTCTGATCTGTGTTGAGTTATAACGTGTAGAACTTTCAAGTTTTGGGTATTCTTTTTCTTTTTTTTTTTCCCCGTCCTTTGTTACCTCAGCCCGTGAGTGATACCGAAATTTGCTCAGTACAACAAGATCTGACATTTTTCTCTGACGTTTTTCGGTGTTAATTATGTTCGCTGTTTATTCATAAAAACGAGAAACATAATGCAAAATCGCAGTAGAGCTCAGTGATTTCTTTGAAATTAATATAGCCGCCGATTTTTATGCATAACGAATTTTCAGGGCAATCGTCTGGAGCGTCCGTAGCAACGGCATTCCAAATTTAAAAAAAAAAACAGTTTTTATCTTAAAAAGTTGGCTCATGAAACCTTATCTACTCCGCCAGTTCCATTTATTTATTTATTTTTTCGATTTCTATGGCAGCTAGGTTTCGAAAGTTTAAATAAACAGACACTTATGATCATAATATAAAGTTTTCATTAAATTTAAATACGGCACAAGCTATTGCAGCCTAGCGTTGCGCAACCCACCTTTAGCCCCAGTCACGCATGAATTAAAAACTTTCTTATTCCTTTTCAAGGTGAAAAGTCCAAAAAAGAGAGTATTGTTGCAAACATGCAGTTTTGTCTGAACGAAGTAAGACCTCAAATTTCGTTAGAATCGGTGGTCTAGTAAAATGAAGTTGTGCCGCAAATTTCGTTTCGAAAAATTGTGTGCAGAGTAGGTCACCGTCATTCGCATCGTTTACGAAACATGTTTTGCAATAACCATTCATCTGTTGCTTTTAGTTTTAGCAGGTATAAGTCTTCTAAGCGCTGTTAATCGACGCTTTTATGTACGATTGTTGGATGGACAGCAATTGTTTACAATTCTGCGATTTAAATTTTAAATTCAGTTCTATATTTAGCCGACACAGTTTAAACAAAAACCGAAATAGAGATAAGGCCAAGTAATAAACACAGCTTTTTTTCGGTAAAAAAGCATATTACAGCTCAGTGAGATAGAACAGTCAAGAACCACATGGCCTCTTCGGTGATAAATTTTCGGTGAAAATTCACAAAACCGTGACTGAGCAATGCAAAAGCTATTCCGGCGAGCAAGTTTCGCAACCGCATTTAGATAGTCGGATTCAATTGAGCGCTTATTAAACAAAAGGCCCGATATTTTAACTAAATGTCATGATTAAAGAGGTTATGCTATTGATATTTTAATTTCCTTTGTCTTCCAGGCTTATTTTTAGAACACCGTGAAAATTTGTCACTCGAGTGTTGTCATTCGCTGGCGTTCTTTGATCAGAGCGCGTAACTGCTTACTCTGGTCGATTCCTATCAAACTTGCCGCCTTTGCTGATCAAAAATGTCGTGTCTGTCTCTTACAATTTTACGATGCATTGAATTCCTTAAGTTTTAAGAAATTCTACACAAATAGCATGAAATCGGTTATCTCTATTTCATCGTCTGCTTCGGTCGCGGAGACAGCACACGCCAAATCCGTAAGCGAAATCCAAGGTTGTTCGCTGATTCTTTTATCTAATGTGTGATCGTGACTCTCGAACGCATTTCATTTTGTGTTAATATTATTCCCTGAGTCATTTTCCTGACGGAAGTGCAATTTTTAAGTTATATATAGTCCTAAAAAGTGCGGTTCACCAAGGCTTGTAATGCTCCGCCCCTGTGGTCTGTAAAGTCCTCGATATGGTCCTCCTTGTTGCATGAGTACCATTGTACTTTCTTTCACTGTAGTGCTAACCATTAACGTTTGTTGCCATTGGCTATAAATGGATTGCAAACAGGTAGAACTCAAAGCCAAACACGCAACAGGCCAAACGTGAGACACTATCAGGCTTGATTCCCAGTGGTATTATTATTATTATTATTATTATTATTATTAGGTTCCTTCTAACAGCCTCAGCCCCCAAGGAATTGATTATAAAAGTATTTTGACTTTTTGACTTGTATTCCAAACCACCACTAAAAAACGCAAACCCAAACTTACGAACATTATTTACAGCCATTTTCACTGCTACAAGCATACCCGGGTTCACTTCATCCGAACATGTCTCTCATGATTCAAGCACGATTCGCTTAGATCCCAAAACAGTGAACTGAAAATTTGCATGTCTTCTTGGTGGAGTTTTGTATTTCAGCTAGTTTGCATTTCTCTGTTTCATTTTATACGCAAATTTCCCTCATCGTTTTCTGGTTTTGAATGACCATGACAAGCGAAATTGCGTAACGTATCTGGCGAATCACATTTGAAAACTCCTGGGCTGGACAGCGCAACTACTGATGTTTGGTAGTCAACCGTAAAGAGTGACGGCAAACACTGAACGATGTGATAGTAAAATAGGGTTCGTAGGGTCATGGAAAACCTGGAAAATCATGGAATTTTAGAATTTGATTTTCTAGGCCTGGAAAGTCGTGGAAATTAAGCATTTGTCATGGAAGTCATAGAAAATGAAGTTTATTCTACAAAATAAATTTAGCAGTTGCCCTTTGTGTGAATAAAAACAAAATTAATGGGTCATAAACTGTATCTACTTTAGCTTTTTTGTAAACAAAAGGCCAAGAAATGATTTACGTCATGGACAACGTGTAAGGGTCGTGGAAAAGGTCCTGGAAAGTTCTGGAATTTCAAAGTCTTAACAGGGTAAGAACCCTGTAGACGAATTTTTAAAATCGTCATTTTTTCAAGCTCAGTTGACCTCAGTTTCTTAGCTACGGCCTCATCGCTTGCTGGCTTGACCTTCTGCAACAGGAAACCAGGGTATGCAGAGGAGTTATTGTAACTGGTAACAGGTCGGGGAGGGAAGGAAGTCTCTACTGAGAATGCAAAAGTTCTCTTGAGAACGGCCGAGAAAATGACAATTTATGAAGGCACCATTTCAAACTAAGTCTTCGGTTCCCTGATACAAGCTTCAGCTTTCTAAATCAATGTACCTCTTGAGAAGACACTCCTGTCATGGCCAATACTGTCCTAATATTCAATTATAAATAGCTGCAGATTTTCCCTGTTATAGCTTTGTGCCAATTCATCCAGCTAACCTAGTGTTGAGGTCCATGCACACAGTTTCCGATTAAATCTCTCCTTCAAAACATGCTCTCCTATAATTTCATTTATCAAAAGAATATTACTTTAGCTAACCAGAAGAAAAGAGTCAAAAAAGGCGCAAACTTCCATCAAGTTAAATATTTCTTCACTGCTCAGGGTAGTCATCAAATAAATCTTAACTTGTCACATGATTCTAAAATTAACCCAGGTGCTATCCGCTATAAAAGCTAATTTATCGACGATATTCTTTCAGTTCGCCGTAGGAGAGTTTCCGCACTTGTACACTTCTCAGAACCAGAAGTATTCGTAATGTGGCTCTTTTTGCGTCAGGTGGTTTTATAGACCTTTATAGTTTGACGGCTGGTAGAATTAAAACGCGGCCTCTTCATTTCTTCGTACGATGCGGATGTTTTACGTTTGCAGTTTGGCCTGTTGGGAATATGTTTGACTCAGTCATGTTTTCAATATATCCAATCACAAGAACTTTTTACACAAATTAGTTTAGTTACCTTTTGTAAGACTAAGTCTGTTTGCAAACTTCGGAACTACCCTTGTTTATCAAGTCTATCAGCTTCCATAGCGATTTTAACTCGTTGAGCGCTTGGCTGCTTGGGTGAAGCGAGTTTTCACACGACTTTAGTTTAATAACTATTACTTGGTTTCCTGCTAGATGAAAATGAATATCCGGGTCGTAAAAGAGGCCAAAAAAATGACAGAAAAAGCAGTTATGTTTATTAACGATAAATTAGAACGCAAGTACACTTAGCAGACCGTTATGAATATTGCGCAATTAATTACACGAAGTCGTCACAACAGTAGCTGGGATGAGAGAATGGCGTCACATCAATGTGTTAAAACACGCGCCCAAAATATCTCGCTTGACTTATTCTAAAGCCAAGAAAACCTTCTATTTTGAAACGGATTTTAGAACCACAAAACCCCACAAAATGAAACTGAAAGGCGGAGAAAGAATT